>CANXYI010538005.1:0-13156 GCA_948208565.1 Hura crepitans | reverse complement strand
CCTCAACACCTTTTTCCATAGAGATACTTTAAGAAAAACTTTATCGCTAACTTTATATTCAATATCTCTCATCTTTAAATGCCTGTAGGATTTTTGTCTATCTAAAGCAGCCTTCAGTCTTTTTCTAATGATTTTTACCTTCTCTTCAGCATCCTTGACTAAATTTGGCCCTATAAGCTTATGCTCACTTAACTCGCTCCAACATAAGGGAATTCTAAATCATCTCCCATATAATGCCTCATAAGGAGCCATACTAAGATTCGTTTGGTAACTGTTGTTGTAAGTGAATTTCACCAAAGACAAATATCTATGCCAATTGCTTTTAAGCTCTATGGTGCTTGCTCAAAGCATATCTTCAAGTATTTGAATGATCCTTTGACCATCCATCTATAGATGAAAAGCTATGCTAAAATTGAGCTAGTCCCCAAAGCATTCTAAAGCTTCCTCCAAAATCTTGATGTAAAATAGGGATATTTATTTAAAATGATGGAAGTAGGCACTCCATGAAGCTTAATTATCTCATCAATGTATAGTTCTACTAATCTCTCTATAGAGTAATCCTTTCTCATTAGAATAAAGTGAGTAGACTTGGTCAATCTATCAACCACTACCCAAAATAGAATCATGCTTATTTTTGGTCATTGGTAGTCTGATCACAAAGTCTATGGTAATTCGATCCCATTTCCATTATAGTATTATGGGATGAAGCAAACTAGAAGGAACTTGGTGCTTAGCCTTCATCTATTGACAAGTGAGGCATTTAGTTGTATAATCAGCTACATCTCACTTCATGCTTGGCCACCAATAGGCCATCTTCAAATCCTAGTACATTTTTGTATTACTTGGATGCATAGTATATGGTGCATTATGTGCTTTTTATAGAATTTGCTATCTCAAATTCTCACTATCTGGCATACATAGTTGATCATGATAGTACAAATAACCATCTCCCTTAATCACAAACTCAGTAGACTTCCCTTTTAAATCATACTTATGATACTTTAAAGTTTATGATAATTTTTCTATAAATCCTTCATTGTCTGTATCAAGCTTGGCTTGACTTGTAACTTAGCCAACAAATTGCCATCATCTTATAGCTTCAAGCTAACATACATTGCCTTTAAAGTTGACATAAGCTTTCTACTCAAGGCATCCGTAACTTTATTAGCTTTCCCAAGATGGTAATTAATAACGCAATCATAATACTTGATTAACTCCATCCATCTCTTTTACCTTAAGTTTAATTCTTTCTGAGTCGACAGATATTTTAAATTCTTATGGTTGGTGAAAATATAGCACTTCTCTCTATATAAATAGTGCCTCCGTATCTTTAGAGTAACCATAATGCCTGCGAGCTCTAAATCATACGTTAAGTAGTTTTTCTCATGAGGTTTTAACTATCGAGAAGCATAAGCAATAACTTTGCTATCCTGTATGAGTACACATCCTGACCCATTCAGTGAGGCATCACTGTATATGGTGAACTCTTTCCCTGACACTATCTGAACTAAAATCGAAGCCTCTGTTAACTTACTCTTGTTAAAACTCTCTTGACACTTGTTATCCCATTCAAATCTCATACCTTTCCTTAGAAGAAGTGTCATAAGGGTTGTAACTAAGGAAAACCCTTCGACAAACCTTTTGCATTAGCCAGCTAACCTAAGAAACTCCTTATTTTAGTCATGTTCCTTGGTAGTTTCCATTCCATGACTACTAGAATCTTACTAGAATCAACCTTTATACCTTATGCCGATGCTATACGCCCCAAAAATGCCACTTCCTCTAGCTAAAACTCACACGTACTAAGCTTGGCGTAGAGTTTTTCATCCCTCAAAATCTGTAAAGTCGTCCATAAGTGGTTATCATGCTTTTCACAGTTCTTGGAATAAACAAGAATGTCGTTTATGAGGACCACCACAAACTGGTCTAGAAATGGCTTGAAAATCCTATTCATGAGGTTCATGAATGTCATCAGTGCATTAGTTAACTTGAAAGGCATCACGAGGAACTTATAGTGACCATATCTAGTTTTGAAAGTCATCTTGTGTATGTCTGCCTCTTTTACTCTCAACTGATAATACTCAGATCTAAGATCAATCTTAGAAAAGACACTTGCCCCTCTAAGCTAATTAAAAAGATCATCGATCCGTGGTAAAGGATACTTGTTCTTAATGTTGACTTTGTTCAACTATCTATAATCAATACAAAGTCTCAAAGAACCATCCTTTTTCTTGATAAATAGAACTGGTGCTCCTATAACGAAACACTCAGTCTGATAAAACCCTTGTCTAGAAGCTCTTACAATTGTATCTTCAATTCTTTCAACTCCATAGGAGCTATTCTATATGGAGTTATGGAAATTGGTGTTGTGCCTAGCATTACCTCAATCCCAAATTCTAACTCCCGCACTAGTGGCAAATTGGGTAACTTATCTAGGAAAACATCCCTAAACTTAACTACAATAGGGATTTGACTAACTTTTGTCGTTTCCCTTGTGGTGTTAACCACATAAGCAAGATAAGCTTCATAACCTTTTTGCATCATCCTTCTAGCCACAGTTGCTGATACTACATAAGACATGCAATCCGATCTTTCACCTAACATTGTCACTTCTGACCTGTTACTAACTTGTAACGTGATCCTCTTCTTCTTGCAATCCATCATGGCATGATACTTGGACAACCAGTCTGTGCCTAAGATAAAATTGAGCTCATTGAATGGCAATTCAATGAGATCCATAGACAAAACTCATCCTTGTATTGATAATGGATAGTCTCTATATACTTTACTCACTATAACATGTTGTCCTATAGGATTGCTAACCATCATATCAAAGCTAAGGTCATCTGGTTCTAAACCCTAATCTAAAACTCGTGTAGTACAGATATAAGAATGTGTGGACTTGGGGTCTATCAGTGCTAAAGTAGGTAAATCAATGATATAAAATGTACCCACTATAACATCAGTAGCCTGTGCCTTTTCTCTAGCTCTTATGGCATATTGCCTCGCTGGAGCTCTACTCTTTGTCTTATCTTTTTGATTGGCCCCAACTCAAATTTTTGTATCTCTCCTGTCCTGCTTTTGTGAAAGAATATATGGTTTCATCGAGGAATCTTTCTAAAAATGATTTCTAGAGCTATAACCGTAGTAAGATCCTAGTATGAGTCTCCAACATAACCCTAAATGTCTCTTATGACAAGTCTCATAAGCAAGTGTCATATTATTGCTTGTAGTGGATCTAGGAGCACTCGAAGTCTGAGTCTGTGCTCAGGTCTATGTTTTAAAACCTTGACTTGCCCTTTGTGAGCTGTCTGATTGCTTGCCCTGATAATGTCTGGACTGACCACTCCTATTTTTTTCAGATGTATACCCAGAACTACTTTGCCTATCCCTAAATGATCTCTTCTTATAGCTGTCTTACTTTTGTTTTAGCTCATTCACCATTTTTATAGTGTGACAGGCTGCTACTAATGCTGAAAAGTCTTAGATCTTTATATGAGCAACTTGTTACATGACATCTTAGTTCAACCCCTTCTTAAACTTCTTACAGCGGTATTCTTCAATCGTGACCACTGCCTTTACATACCGGCTTAGGCGAGCAAATTCCTTCTCCTACTCAGACACTGTTCTGTGTCTCTACTTGAGATCTATGAATTCTTTGTATTTCTAGTCCAGGTAATGCTCAGTGACATATTTTTTCTTGAATTCCTTAAAAAAGAAATCCATGTGATATCTGCAATTGTCTTATGTTTAGTGATCATCTCCCACTATTTCTATGCATCTTCAGACAGCATTGAGGTGGCATATGCAACATGCTCATCTTGTGGACATTGCAACTATTGCATAATATAGATCTAGTCTAACTAGTATTCAGCTCTATTGGGCTTATCTAACTCTTCCCCCTTAAAGAATTAAGCCCCATTCTTGATTAACCTCTCCATATAAGTCTTCTAGAATGCCGATTGTTCTTGTGCCACTAGAGGTGGAATAGCTTGTGTATTAGCAATTGCAGTAGCAGCAGCCACAACAGCTATTGTCACTTGCCTAATAGAATCTAACATCATCTCCAACCAAGCAGGTGGACCTTACTATCTAGGAATAATATGTCTAGCATCATTAGGAGTCATATACTCGGGCTGTGCCTCCCCTTGTCCGAAGGTAGAAAGAGCATGACTTTCTACCCCTTTATCCTTACTAGGCATAGTACTTGTAATCATATCCTGTACTTATAGGCAATATAAATAGTTTATAAGCCAACTATGTAATAGTATTTGATGTAAATGTACTATGACTCCTAAAGTGCTCTTATGTAACCCACAGGTCTAAAGGAAACCACAGATGCTCTGATACCACTAAGTGTAGCATCCTTCACTTGATCCATACACTAGACCTGAATGGGGTACGTGCAGACACAAAACAATATCTAGTTTTGTTATCCAAAACCACTTTAAAATTTAAAGCTTTTATATAAGAAAACATTTCTTGACTCAAATATGAAATAAAACATTAAAAATCCTTTTAACATGTATATCGAGGTAAACATTAGGGTCATCGTGTCAAAAATTCGGTAGCATAACAGCTATATTAGGATACTTTCCCAAATTTTACCTACTTAAAAACACTTCAATATAATCAATAATCTCATCTATAACCCAATAGGTCCTCCTAACCCTCCAATCACAACATAAAACATAATGGGCCTTAGGCTCTCCACAGTCAACATTCTCACATGCAAACTCATATATCCACACACAAACATGCGAGAAGTAGAAAAGCAAAATCAATAGTTATAATATTTGAGTACAAAAAAAAACCCCACTGCAAAATGCAGATTAGATCTAATCCCTTAGGGATCACAAGAGCACACTATCTATATCCATTACATTTACATCACAATCACTATTACAAAAAGTACAAAAATACCCATGCAGAGGTTATCTTTGTGCCTCCTGATATGTAAAAGCTTTGGCTCTAATCTGCTGCCCTATTACCTATACATTGCAAACAAGCAATGTGCTAAGCTTTTGCTTAGTGGTATAATCACTTTAACTTATAAAAGATTTATTTTAGCATGTCCATACACACACACACACATAAATGCAACATAAGTCATTTTCAGTCTAAATAATCTCAAACATGCAATTTCAATGTCTTATATACAAAGATGCACATTTCAAGTATAAACAATGCATTTTGATATCATAAATAATAAGGCATTATATAAACGTTAATTAACCACTATTTAATTGATGTAATGCATTACATACATAAAGTCATGATCTTTATAGCATTTCAATGAACATATTAAAATAATACATTGCAGGGAATCACAACATACATATTTTTCACATCATAATACCCTTATTCACTCAAAGACTTATATATACACATCATAATCATAATTACATCATTTATATCCATATGAATAATAATAATCATTTTTGAACACCTGAAGATTGGTTTTTATGTCATTCGGCCTACTTATATCCATATGTCACATATTAATGCCATTTAACCTATAATTCCAAATTATGCCTTTTTGATTCATTTTAATTATATAACTTATGCCCATATCAATAAGATAACTAACTAAGACTGGATAATAGAATTACTTAGGCCCGAAGGCACTCGTACCTATAGGTATATATACTTAGGCCCGAAGGCTCTCATATCCATAGATACATATCACGTAGGCCCGAAGGCTCTCACATTTATAAATGTGTAACACTTAGGCTTGAAGGCTCTCATACCCTTTACGTACATAATCTTAGGCTCAAAGGCACTCACATTCTCAGATGTATATACTTAAGCCCAAAGGCTCTCACATTTGTAGATGCGTAAACAAACTTAGGCCCATAGGCTCTTATGCCCATCGACATGTAAATTAATGATCCATAGGTCTCATACCCAAAGGTATGCGAGCAGCTACTACAATCCTAGTTGATAAGTCAACCAATCCAAACTAGGTTATCTAACTATATAGGCATTATTTAATAGGTCATTATGTGTCTAATTAACCAATTTCACTTTTTATATTATTATATTACTTAAAATCACCATTGGCCTTATTGCACCTTTGCATGGCCTATATGTATGCACTTGGCCAACTTAGGCCTATCAATATCCATTACTACCCATAGGATCTGTTTCCTAGGTGTAATGGTATCGAATTTCAAAAACATATCATTATACAAATTAACACCCAAATATCAATTTAAATAATCATTTCATGGCATTTTCCAATATTTATATTTAAATGGTTATACATAGCCTTATCATGTGTTTATAACACACACACACACACACACACACACATATATATATATATATATTCATTATATATCAAAAATCCATTTTAAGCATATTGGCATATCACATTCATGCACATACAATACTTTTTAATCGATAAGGACAATCGCATGCACATTAGTGCACTTATTGATTCAAGTAGGCATAATGTTGTACGCTTATGTACTAAGTCATTCTATGGCAATCTACCACACTTTACATCTATTATACATGTTCTAATCATATAATAACCATACGCATGCATTTCTAGGCATGCAGCACATAACCATGGCATACTAAATTTTTAACTTGCATAATGCATTTATAAGCTCAATATCAACATCATGCAATTTCATCACTTATGATCACACTTAACCATCACATATCATTCATCATAAATTTTTACTTATAGCATTTATTTCATTTTTAGGCATTTAATCACATTATTACTAATATGGACATAATTTCTTATAACACTTTTCATGCAAATTTTAGGCAAATTAAGGTGATTACACATACTAAACATGGTCGTATAGGACACCTAAAGTTAGCCTAAGCCTTCTCTTTGCGTTGGGAGGCTCGGGTCAATGTATTGCCTATGAATACAAAAGGGTATGAAAATAAAAAATTAATATAAAATAATATAAACATCAAAAAAATATTTTGAGCCTATATATATACTTTACAACACCTAAGGAACCCATGAAAAATAAAATTAGTAGGAAAGAAAAACTTGAGAGTCAGAAGGTTACTATTCATCTCAAGAATCTTCTCGATTTTTCTCTCGAAATATTCTACTGTTTCTGATGATTTAGGTCTCCACAGACTCATCGCGAGACACTCTTCAAATTAGGTATAGGCATGCAGAGTGGGTGGCTTTGTGGAGGAAGAAATCAAAAAAGAGAAAGTGAGGGAGAGGGGGACAAAAATTTTAGAGAAGGGAGGAGGAGATTTTGCTTGTATGGTATAAATGGGTAGAGGAAATTTTTCCCCTATTTATACTTTTTCAAAAAAAAAAAATTTTCTTCCTTTGAAAAATTATTATAACTGATAGTAATGTTGCTTTTCCCTCATTTCTATCCCTAAAATTCCATCAATCCAATCTTTAAATCCTTCCAAAATCTCGAGCCTAAATTATGACAATAAACTGAGAAATTAATACATTTTGTGTACCAAATATTGGGTAAAAATTGTTCCCAAGCTCAAAAAATTCTAATTCCAAAGCCATTAGACTATTCAAAATATTTGAGTATCAAGTTGTAACATTTTTAGATTATTTTGAGCAACATTTTATTTATTTTACGATTTTGCTTTGCCTGTGATACTATTTATAGGACACTACCGTAAAATCTTAATTAGCATTTTTAACCATCCGAACGACTTTGTACTGGCTTCAAACTTTGCCTAAAATTCTCTTGTAATTAATACTCCCCATTGATGTGCTTAGTGTAACTCAGGTTTCGAGAAGTACTATTCATGAGAGTTGGGATTTTTGGGTCATTTCATAGGCAACCTGAAAACGAAATCCATGGTGACTCTATCCTATTTCTATTCTAGAATTGCTATAAGATGAAACATTCCAGATGGAACCTGATGCTCTACCTTTACTTGCTAACAAGTAAGGCACATAGTCATGTACTCTAATATATCTCTCTTCATGCTTGGCAACAAATAGGAAAGCTTTAAGTCTTAATACATCTTTGTGTTACCAAGACATATCGTATAAAGAGCATTATGAGCTTCTTGCAAAAATCTGGTTCTTCAGCTCTTTCATGTTTGGTACATAGATTCTGTCATGGTAGTATAAATAGCCATAACCCTCGATCTTATATTCAGTAGGCTTCACCTCTTGGATAGTACTAATCACACTCATCAATATGTGATAATCTCTTTAGCAATCCTTGACTTGCTGCAGCAAATTGGTCTTAACATGAATCTTTGCTAACAAGGTATTATCACCTATAAGTTGTAATATGACATTCATAGCTCTTATGGTTGCTATGAACTTCCTGCTAAGTACATCTACCACCATATTAGCCTTTCTATGATAATAATCAATTAGGCAGTCATAGTCCTTAGTCAACTCCATCCATCTCCTCTATCTCAAGTTTATCTCCTTTTATGTAGGAAGATAGTTTAGATTTTTGTGGTTAGTATGAACATAACACTTTTCTCCTTAGAGATAGTGTCTCTAGATCTTTAGAGCAAACACAATGGTTACAAGCTTTAAATTATGAGTAGGGTAGTTTTTCTCATGTGGCTTTAACTATCTCAAAGAATAGGCAATGACCTTGCCATCTTGCATAGGAACATAACCCAACCCATTATAAGACGCATCACTATATATGGTGAAGTCCTTCCCAAAAACTATTTGAATAAGAATCAAAGCCTCAGTTAATATCATTTTGAGCTTGTCAAAACTTTCATGACATCTATCATCACAAATAAACTTAACATCTTTTCTTAATAAACAAGTCATAGGGGTTGCTATCAAGGAAAACCATTTGACAACTTTCACTATACCCTGCCAACCTAAGGAAACTCCTAATCTTTGTGGTGTTCCTAGGTAGATTCCACTCCATTATTGCCTTATCTTACTAGGGTCAACATGAATTCCTTTTGCAGAAGCTATGTGCCTAGGGAAAGACACTTCACTAACCCAAAACTCACACTTGCTGAGCTTAGCATACAACTTTTCATCTCTCAAAATATGTAACACTATTCTCAAATGTTGTTCATGCTCTTTCTAGTTTTTCGAGTAAACCAAGATTTCATCAATGAAGACTACCACAAATTGATTAATATAAGGCTTGAAGCTCTATTCATCAAGTCCATAAAAGCTACAAGCACATTGGTAAACCCAAATAGCTTTACCAAAAACTCATAGTGGCCATATCTTCTTCTAAAAGTAGTCTTCACCACATTTGATTCCTTCACTCTTAACTAGTAGTACCCAAATCTCAAATCTATCTTGGAAAACACTCTAGCTCCTTTAAGTTGATCAAACAAGTCATTTATCTATGGCAAAGGATACTTTTTCTTATTAGTCACTTTATTCAATTATTGATAATCTACACCCAACCGAAGTGAACCATCCTTCTTCTTAATAAACATAATCGGTGCTCCCTATGGTGAAACACTCAGTCTTATAAAGCTTTTATCTAACAACTCATGCAATTGTATCTATAACTCTTTTAACTTTATTGGCACCATTCAATATAGAGCTATAGATACCAGAGCAGTGCTAGGTAAAACTTTAATGCTAATCTCAAGTTCCCTTTTTGGAGGCAAACTTGGTAACTCTTTTAGAAAAACATTATCATACTCTAAAACCATCGGTATGCTACTAGCATTTGGCTCTCCTATCCTAGTGTCATACACATGGGCAAGATACACTTGACAACTTTTTTCAACATCTACCTAGGTGTAACAGTTGATACCATATTGGACAGAAAGTCTATCCTCTCTCCCACAGCCATGATTTTAGCCCATTATCAGCCTTAAGAGTTAACCTTTTCTACTTGCAATCCATAATCACTTGATACTAGGACAACCAATGCATGCCCAATATCAAGTCAAATTCCTTAGAAGGTAGTTCCATTAGATCAGCTACAAACTAATGACCTTGTATCCTTAAAGGACACTCTTTATAAACTTTATTAATTAGTACAACCTAGCCATGGGGTTACTAACCATAATCTCTAGGTCAAGAGGCTCTAAAACTAAACCTTGGTCTCATGCTCATTGTATGCAAACATAACAATGTGTAAACCTCAAATTAAAGCTAAAATAGGTGAATCAAAGAGAAGAAAAGTACCAATAATGATGTTTGGCTCATTAGCCTTCTCTCATGCTTTATTGTCACATTGTCGGGCATGAGCTTTATGCTCAACTTTAGGCTTTGATCTATCCCTCTAATCTCCCTTTACTTTCCCTCCTCGATCTCCTTACTATCTTCTAGTAGATAAAGGTGTTGATTTCTATTTGCACTAAGTCCCTTTAAATGATCTCTACAAAAAAGATCTGGTGAACCACACCAAAACAAACACCTATCTTGTTCCTCCAACACTCCCCCTTGTGTCATTTGTGACAAGACAGACACTACTACACTGACTTTAGTGTCTAGCCCTATCTCTAAATCTATTATGAAGCCCTAGACTAATAACCCTTGAACTTCTTGCATGACTATATAGCTACACTAGATGCTCCCTATCTAGAAGATGTTTTCTTCTGATAAAATTCTTTCTTCTCCCTCTATACCTCAGCTATAGAATGATACACTAAAACTAGCTAGGAGAAGTCTTTCATCTTCATAGGGACCACTTAGGATATGATGTCTACATGCAAGCACTTCTCAAACCTCTTGCATTTGTCAGCTTCACTAGTTATGGTCTCCTTGGCATATCTACTAGGAAAAGTAACTCCTTCTCATACTTCCTAATGGACTTCTATTCTTGCTTGAGGTCTATAAACTGTTGTCTTTTATCATCTAGATAATCTTATGTGATGTACTTCTTATAGAATTCTAATAAGAAGAAATCCCATGTAACCTCCTCTATGGTCTTGCACTTGCTCAAGTCTTCCCACCACTTTGATACCTCTTCTTACAAGAGTTATATGGCACATATCACTTTCTCTTTTTATAGTGCACCTCTTCTACTTCATGATCTTTTTTATATGGTCCAGTCAGTACTCTACCTTCTCAGGCTTTACATGTTTTCTCTCTTGAAGTCCTTGGCTCCCATCTTCTTAACTCTCTTTAGATAAGTCGTCTGGAGAGCTAAGGGAACCTCTAGCTACTATGCTAATGGTGGAGTAGTAGCTATAGCTTATCTTAAGAGATGTAACATCTCCTACAAAAGCACTAGTATAGCTTCTCTTACTGATAGTGGATACCCGATAACACTACACAAAGTAGATACAACTTAATAGCCTTTGGTGCTATGGTTGTCGGAGTATGACTCTCGACTTCCTCCTTCTTTGATGTAATGAAGCACTCATCTTATATATAGGTAAGAGAACAAGTTATAAGCCTTGATATCATAAATTATGTGATGTACATTATAGACTCTAATGCACTCATATGTCAACTAGGAAAGCCTAAATTAGAGCTCTAATACCATTAAATGTAACACCTTTTACTCTGTTCGGTCACTGAGCCTAATTAAGGAGTGTGCACACAAATGCTTTATATGAACTCAATTAACTTTTATCCATAATTATTATGTTTGAAAACACCTTTTGACTACATTTAACTTATGAAAATATGGGTTGCCAAAAAATTTTCCAATAACATATTTTTAATTCACTTTTAGAAATCCTCACATAAAAAATTTGATAGCATAACAACTGTATCAAGACACTATCCTAAAATAAATAGTAACTTGTGAAACAAATCAACACTTTTATAATCTATTTTCCATCAATGCATAACATTCGTGATCCTTCGATCACTCTATATTCACACATCAACAAAAATTATCAATCTCAACCTCAAGAAGAGATATCATATAACAAAAACAATTTAAATAAACTCAAAAATGGATTACAAACCATGAAATCCAAAAAGATTACATTATATACAATTTAGGCATGGTACCCTTAATACATAATATGAGTGCTTATCCTATACATCACATAATTCTAGATACAAAAATGAAAATTATACCAAAAAAGTAGCTTTCTCTATAATCTTTAAGTCCCAAGGTTTGTTCTCACATTGTCTCTTTACCTATACATCACAAAATAAATGCTGCACTAAGCAATAGCTTAGTGATGTAATTAAATTAATTATGTAATAATGCCTTATATCAATATACAAAGTGTAAAAGAACATAAGCATTCACAATATCACATTACATGCCACATTAGGCATAGCATGTATTATTACATTTACATGACATAAAATATGCTCAAGATTTATCATAGGTCATACATTTTGCACAAGATCATGCCACCTTTATAACAACAAGTATTAAGTGATTAAATTCCATGAAACTAGTTTTATTATGTCTATTCTAGAGTAAAACAAGTATCCTATGGATCATAGGATCATGGTGTGTAGTGGCCCTCATTATGGACCTTACAGGCCACTACACTAGCATAGGGTATGTGTAGTAGCCTTATTAGACCTTAGTAGTGGCTGCACTAGTAAGGATTTGAAGATAAAAAATATAAGCCCATAGGTTAAACATTTAGTGAACCTATGGACAAAATGCATCAAGGCATCAAGGTACCCTAGTAGCTGCTATAAACTCCCTAGTTGACCAACCAACCTATCTATACTAGGTTATTTCTCATATGGGCTATTTATAGTTTAGTTTTAGTCACACCTTCTTATTTAAGCTTATTATAGCTTTTAATTGCTTTGGTTTAGCCAATAAATGACTAAACTGGGAGATTATGTTATAAGTCTTATTTTGCCATTCAAGCGTATTATGTTAGGTAATTTACCACACTTGAGGCCATATATACACACATATATCACCCACTAATAGCATTTCATTTCCTTTTATAAGTGTCATTTATTCCCTTATGTCATAAAATTTTCATATTCATTCCATTGTAGCATAAGCTTATTCAAGATACATTATGCTCAATTCTCATCATAAACTGCATCATGGTATTACATGATAGTGTAATACCTCATTTAAGCACATAATTTGTCTCAAACATATTATTGCCATATACATGACTATTTGGCCATGATATTTTGCATATACTCAATATTTAACACAATCACGTTGCATTATGCCTCATTTTACAACATGAATGCTCTTAAGTTATATGACATTAATCATTTAATCCATGCCTCATAAGTATTACACACTTACAAGTATGATAACATTCAACTACTTAACATATATGT
>CANXYI010537973.1:0-12227 GCA_948208565.1 Hura crepitans | reverse complement strand
AAAAAATATTAATTAAATTTATAAATATTTAATAAAATATATTTAAAATAAATAATAAATTCTAATTAATCAAATAGATTATATTATTTATGTCAATATATAATGAATTATAAAATATTTTGGTAAGAATTAATATAAGTTTCATATAGTATTTAAGAAGAAATATTTTTACAAATTAAATATTGAATTATATAAACTAGTTAAAAATTGAATTATATAAATGGGTTCATGTAGCGAGTACCTAATGATCAATACTCAAACCTGATAGGGTAGTAAACTTAATTCCAAAACTCATCCCAAACCTATTTAGCAACTACTTGAACTCGTCCTGTGACATCCCTTACCCAGTCTGGTCGCCGAGCCCGATTAAAGAGTGCACACACAAACGCATTTCAGAACTCAATAATTCTTATCCATTATCCTTATGTTTGAAAACACCTTTTAACCATATATAAATAACTTATAAAAATGCGGCTTATGAAAAATTTTTCCAAACATATTTACAATTCATTTTTGGGAATCCTTGTATCGAAAATTCAGTAGCATAACAACTATACCGGGAAACTATCCCAAAATAAAATAGTACCCTGCACAATAAAACAACACTTCTATAATCAGTTTCAATCTTTCTCCTAACTTCTGTGATCCTTTGATCACTTCAACATCACATAGCAACACAACATGGTAATCTCAACCTCAGGAAGAGATATCATGCAACACAAACAATTTAAATCATCTTCAGAATGCTTTACAGACCATAAAATTCAAAATGATTATATCAAATACAGTTTAGTTCCATTTCCCCTTATATACACGACATGAATGCTTCTTCTATACATCACATAATTCTAGATACAAAAACCAAAATAAGCAACCTTCTCTCGATAATCTTGAAGTCTATAGGTTTGTGCTCAAATTATTTCTTTACCTATGCATCGCAAAACAAATGATGCCTTAAGCAATAGCTTAGTGGTGTAATTGAATTAAGTTGTGCATTTATGGCTTTATATCATAAACATTTACAAAATCATATTATATGCCACATTAGCCATAACATGCATTATTACACATACTCATAAACATGCCCAAAACTATCACAAATCATGCATTATGCATAAGGTCATGCCACATTTATAACATATATTAAGTGATTACATCCAATTTACTTGTTTTATTATGCCCATTTTAAAGTAAAATGAATATCTTATGGATAACAGGATCATGGTGTGCAGTAGCTCTCATTATGGACTTTACAGCTATTGCACCAGCATGAGTGTGTAGTGACCCTCCTAGACCTTACCAGCTAATGCACCATCATAGGCTATGTGCAGTGGCCCTACTAAACCTTAGCAGCGGCTGCATTCGCATGGATCCAAAGATCAAAGTATAAACCTATAGGTCAGACATTTAATAAACCCATGGACAAACGCATCAAGGCACCGAGATACCCTAGCAACTACTATCATAGTTGACCGGTCAACCTATCCATACTAGGTTATTTCTTAGATGAGCTATTAACAATTTATTCTTAGTTCCACCATCTTATTTAAGCTTAACATAGCTTTTACTTACTTTGGTTTAACTAAAAAATGACTAAATTGGGAAATTATGGTATAAATCATATTTTGCTATTCAAGCATATTATGTTATGCAAATTACCACACTTGAGGCCATATATATATATATATATATATACATACATACATACATCACACATTAACAGCGTTCTATTGCTCTTATGAGTGTCATTTATTCCATTATGTCATAAAATTGCCATATTCATTCTATGGTAGTATAAGCTCATTCAAGATACGTTATACACAATTCCTATCATAAAACGCATCATGGTATTACATGATAGTGTAATACCTCGTATAGGCATATAATACGACTCAAACATATTATTGCCATATATATGTCCATTCAGCCATGACACTTTACATACTCTCTATTTCCATCATGATCACATTGCATAAATGACATTCATCATTCAATCCATGCCTTATAAGTATTACACACTCTTACAAGCATGCTAACATTTAACTACTTGACATAAATGTATTTCTTATGCATGGTCTCACTTTAGGCATCATTTTTACCATGTTCATAAACATTATCATTATGTATTCATGCATTTTCCTTGCCAAGCACCAATTCAAGGTTACACATCCATTGTCATGTCATTAGGCCATTCGGCCAAAGCATTATAAAATTCATCATTCATACATCAATCCATCTTATACATCTTATACCACATACTTAAATATAATACTCATCATTTATTCATTCATGATCATAATGCCTCAAATATTCTAATATACACCATCAACTATACACCAAGGGTCATTCAGCCACCAAGCCTCATGCCCCATCATTCTTCGTGCATCCATCATATATGACTCCATTTGTGCACCCGAACACATACATGAGTCTACATCATCTCTAGCATGTCTATTCAAGTCACACATACACATACATGCCTTAAGCTTATTCGGCCATACATCCACCCATAAGGCTTTTATTCGTTTCAATCACATTATACATACAATGCACATCAAACACATCATATGACATGTATTAAGTCATATATAAGCATAATACCTGATTTAGGCATAAGTATTCACCGTTTACATAACACACATATTATATGGACATAATGTCCTCACACACTTCCTAAGGTATTCTCACCAATTAATATGCTTCATTATATATTTAACATGTATACAAATTGTTTTAAATCCATTTACATACATAACTAGGCATATACACATATTTACATACCATTTACATCATAATGCACACATATTGCATAATATGACATCTACATCAATTCCAAGCATTCAAACCATGCTAAATGCATCATTATACACACACACACACACACACACACACACACACACATCATTTACTATTTAGCACATTTCAAGTGATTAATTACACAAAAATGAGCATTTAACCCATAATTTAAATAGGCATATTATGTAAATTAGGGCATATCATCAATATAGCACGATTTAATTCAATTACACATACCGAGAGGGTCATAATACACTCTCGAGGACCACCTATGCCTTTGCCTTCCCTTTGTCCTGCAACTTGTCGATTTTCTCAAATGCAGGTTACAGATTCGTTTTGTTAAAATTCATAATAAATCACACGAATATCAAAATTGAAAACTGACCACATATAACGACTCTTAGGCACCTGAGAAACCTAGAAAAAATATCGAGATTCAAAAATTTTTACCTGAATCGAAGTTGGTCACTATTTTTCGAGCCAAAAATCAGGCAAAATCCTTCGATTTTCTTTGAAATTTCTGCTTGAAATGACATCGAGAGATCGGGGGGTGTTTTTCTTTAGATTAAATGGAAGAATTGAAAATAAAAAAATTGAGGAAAATCCCCCTTGGTGCCGTTGGATCGAGAGGAGAGGGAGAGGGAAGAGTTTTTTGTGAGTTTGACCAAAAAAATAAAAAGTTTGACCATATTTATATTTTTTTGAAAAAAATCATTTTATTTTCCATTTTTCTTCTCTCTTTTTTCCGCTTATTTTCCTTCTCTTTAACCACAATTTAATCTCAATTAACATGCAAAAATTAAATTAATTTAGGCCTCACAAATCTCTAAAATCGAAGCTCAAAAAATGAGAAAAATCGAATTAAATTACCACTTTTTATATTACCCGATTTTAGTAAAAATACTTTCCAAACTCCAAAAATTTAAATTCCAATTCCAATGCCAACAGGCTAATTAGAATTTTTGAGTATCAGGTCATATAAATCCCAAAATTTTCTTAGCAACTTTTTAATTATTTTACGGTTCAGCTAAAATTAGATCACTATACACATGACACTGCTGTAAAATTTAACTGCCGTTTTTAACCACTTAACAACTTTATTTGGACTTCAAACTTCATCCATAATTATATCATAACTAATACTTCCATTTAATAGAATTAGTGTCTCCAGTCTCAGGAAAGTACTATTTATGTCCCAAGAAGTACTATTTATAACATCGAAATTTTTTTCGACATTACACGTCCCATTAGGGTTGAAGCGGATCAAGTACCTAAAAAAACCTGACCTGTTACCATCCCCACTTGCACTCCTCACTGCTACCTTAAAGAAAATTCCGCACAATTCTTTCAATTCCATTAACAATATAAATTGGAAGTAAAGATATTTACATAAAATAATAAGGAAATGCTATTAAGACTGAGTTTGCTAGAGCACCCTTCCAGCAAAGGAAAGTAAATTTGTATTCTATCCACTAAGCTTCCTTATAATGTTATCGACAATAAATTGATAGGTAGGTCTATTAATTCTTTCAAGGAGTAAAGGAAACCCTAAGAATCTTTCCAAATTATCCACCTATTTAAACCCTAACAATGAGTTCAATTGGTCCACCTCATCTTAGATGATATTCCTCAAAAAGAAAATTTGGGACATTTGTGTATTCACTCTATGGCCGGAGCTAACCTTGAGCATATCCAAAATATTTCTCGACTTTTGCACTTGTTCCATAATCACTTCAGCAAAAAGTATAAGATCATTTGTAAAGAACATATGAGAAATCAAAGGTTTTGCTTTGCTCAAACGTATGGGTATCCAGCTAACAAGACCATTAAACCTAACTAAAACCCTTACTTGTACCTGGAGACTACACAAAAATAACAACTATAGTTGTTGCAAATCTCTGTAGAACATCAGCAACAAAAATCTCAACCATTTAGATGATTTATTTTTCATCCTCAATCACATAAATTCCATAAATTCTTATTAAGGCATTTTACTAACATGGTTCCATCCTTAACTATTCAAGATTTAGTGACCCTTCTTTCAAAAATTACATCTATAGACCCGACCTTTCTCTAGAATTTCTTCAAACCATGTTGTTTCTGTATTGGAAACACTTTAACTACATTTAACATGTTAAATGCTACTCAAAACACCTTATAGCCTCATTTTCATTCCTATAATTACTACAGCTAACCATTATTCTATGAAATAATCAATAAATCCCATTAACAACATAAAATTTCGGCTAACCCAAAACCAATTCAACCCAAGAATGCATCTTTGATTTTAGCTTCTCATATAATTATTTTTTTTCCATATTAAACCCCATCATGCAATTTATTTCTACCAATTACAACCCAAGTTTATTTTATAAAAGTTAGGAATTCATACCTAGAAATGAAAAAATCTTGCTTAGCTATCATCTACCAAACCTGAATCTCCACAGCAGCTACATCCCCTTTGCTTCTTTCATAAACTCCTCCAATCAAGACCCTTTTATCCTATGAAACAGTAACTCTATTCTCAACTAGAGGATAATTTCTTAGTTTTCTCATTTTTCTTTCCTCAATTCTCTCTTCCTTTCTTGTTAAATTCATTAAAATGAAGATTAGATTAAGGAAGTTTTCATTTTACCTTTATTGCCTTTTTGTTCTCTCTCTCTCTCTTAATAAAATTGAATTGATATTTCTTACTACCTACCAACCCAATGCAAATCCGCCGCTTCAGTTTGGTCCCTTTACTCTTTGTTGTTATTCCTTCGGAATTCCATGAATTCCCTTTTGAATTCAATACTCAGCTTGCTAGGAACTTAAGTTCTTCTTAAATCATTATATGGCTATCTCACTGTCTCTCTCTCGTTCACTTGCTCTGTTTCTTTTTTCCTCTTTTTGTTTGCCTCTATCTTTTTCCCTTTATATTTTTGATTCATGGTTCGCTCCTTATTTGTCTCCTAAATTTTGCTTGGGATAGAGGAGTTCATTCCATCCCCTTTTTCTCATTTTCCTTTCTTGCATTTTTCCTCAGTCCTAACCGAGGAAAAAATAATAAAATGTTGAAACTTCTAAACTTACTTCTATGGTTAATTACCCTCTTTATCTATTTCTTTTCATTATACATCAATTAAACCGAAATCCCATTGCCTTAGACCTTTATTTTATATGTTTATTTTATAAATTCTCCCTTCCACACTTAATATTTATTACTTCACTCTTAATTTAAACACTTTTCTTAAATTCATCTTTTGATTTAAAAATTCCAAAGTTCCATAAGTAATTTATAAAGTTCCTTATATTTTGATAAAATTCTCAAAAAATTTAAATTCTCCAATGGATAACTCCTTTAGTTACTTAATTAATTCATTTAAAAATCCATTTAAATTCCCATTTAATCTTATTCAGTTACTTTCTTTTTTATACCGAAGGTTAGAGAGTTACATTGTGTCTGCAATATTCCCCATTATAGCCCATCTCCGAATGTAAATCCAATGAATGTGCTCTTCTACCTCTATCATATCTTTATCTCTCATACAAGCTTTTTTGGTTGCTCGAGTGTCCTCCTATGATGGAGGTTTTGTCTCCTTCGGCTTTAAACCAGAAGATTCAGTATAGAGAGAGGGCGTTGTGCATTGAGTGAAGTTTTTTAATCTATAATTTAGAATTTTTTTATTTTCTCTTTTTCATTTTAAAAAGTTATGAGCCAAATATTATAATCTTTCCATAAAGATCATAGCCCATTTTTGCGCAGTTAAAAACGTGGGGAAATCAAACCATGGATGTTGAAAACTTAGAGACTTGCGCCATTGATGACTCATTAAATAAAGGGTTACCACCATTACCTCTTGATGGCAAGTGTTGAAAGAAACCATGCGTCCGTCCATTGAAAAAGATAATTCTTCCACTAATTCTTCAAGGGTATAACAAGATTTCTCTTATAAAGATATGGTTTTAGCTATAAATCCCACTAGTTTAATGAACAACTCTCTTCTTAAAGATGATGCATATGAAGAACACGATGATGATTCTCAAATGAAAGAGGCTCCCTTTGATTATGAAGACAACGTGGATATGTATGATCCAGAAAAAGATGTGGATGAGGATATCACTATTACAAATGTAAATAATCATTATTGTCTCACGGTCTTTGATTCCTTTGAATCCAGACTTGCTAAGTCTTAGTAGCAATCAATAGTAGTGAAATTTCTCAGATGAAATATTAGCTATAATACTCTATGTGATAACCTTGAGCTAATCTAGGCCTCTAAGGGAGATTATAAGTGGTTGATATGGAAAATGGATTCTATCTGGTTCACTTTAATAGGGTTGAAGATTATGATAATGCACTATTATACGAACCATAGATGATCTTTAGTCATTATTTGATAGTTCAAAAGTGGCATAAAGATTTTGATACAAAAAGTGACAACATTGCTTCAGTGATTGCGTGGATTCGCACACCAGGAATGGCCATCCATTTATATCATAAACATGTCCTATGCCAAATAAAAAAATGGTGGGACGTTTAGTTAAGATTGACTATAATACAATTCAGACTTCAAGAGGAAAATTTGTGAGAATGGCAATAGGGATTGATCTTAGACAGCCTTTGGTTCCTTCCTTTGAGTTCAAGAATAAAACCTATATAATTAAGTATAAGGGTCTTCTAAAGATTTATTTTTACTGTGGTAGATTTGGGCATGGAATCGAAAAATATTTGTCTAACCTAAAAAATCAAAAGGAAGCAATAGGGAAAGGGTCGAAAGAGAACATCTGAATTAGCGAGGCATTCCCTAGTCCTACGAAAGACAACCCTTATGGTCATTTGATGGTGGTGCAAAAAAAAAAGGCATAAAAAGACTATCTGCAAGGAGAATACTCTAAAAGAGACAATAGTGAAACAAAACAACACTTCAGTCTCTAGATTTGTTGTCTTTGACACTGAGAATATTGAAATTTCTCCTATGGATAACCCGCTCTTTAACAACCTTGAGCTTTAAAATAAATCAACTAGGGTGACAAATACAATTGAAAAATCTTATCCAGCTGCATCTTCTCGTAAATCTCACCAATTAGATAGGATAAACCCACACCTAAAAATGTTGAGGAGGCGAAGGCATATGTTATTCCGGTGACTAATCAAGTTCAGACTAGAGAGGCCAAATCAGACAAAGTGAGCGCAGTGCTCACTAATATTGAACTTATACCTAATTCTCTAGAAATTTAACAAAATCCTATGGGTTTTTCTCTTATGAAGGGTCAAAAAAAGAATATGGTCTCTAATATCCTAAATTTAAACAAGCATAAGGCGATTCAGCCCCCGTGTCCTAAAGGGTTGGGACCTTCTTTTCATAAAGTTGCATTGCAAGATCGCTCACTTAGAAAACCTATTAAACCTCTTATTAGCAAGTTTAATAGGGGAAAACCACCTTACGATAAAATTATGAAATCTCGCTCCAATACAATGTTATCTTTCAAAAAGAAAAATTCATCGATTTTTGCAGATTCTGTTGGTTTAAAGTTGGGCTTTGTTGCTTCAAGTAATGTAGCTTTTCCTACTTAGTTTGATATGAATGTAGTTACTTGATCGCTTGTCAATAATTGCCAGGTTCTTTCCAACTCTTTTTTTTTCTTATGGATTGTAATTGCTTAGTATGGAATTGTTAAGGAATTGGTTCAAAGAAGTCTCTATCTGTGGTGTGGGATCTGGTTAAAATTCACAAAGTTGCTATGCTAGCTTTGTTAGAAACATATATGAGTGGAAGTAGAGCTGATAACATTATAAAAAAATTGGTTTTCCTTTCTCATTTCGAGTCGAAGCTTTGGGCTTCAGTGGTGGGATCTAGATTCATTAGAGAGATCATATCAAAGTAGATATCTTGTCTTTCTCTTATCAAATGGTGAATATGATGGTGCAATTGCTTTCTTTACCCAGCTTCTATTCCTTTATAGTATATACAGATCCTAACTATATTTATAGGAGATCTTTTTAAGTTGATTAGAATAATTATTCTGATTTTATCACTGGTCCTTGGTGCATTATGGGGATTTTAATACTTTTCTCTTTTCACACGAGAAGACATGAGGTTCTACAAGGTTAGTAGATCTTGTCCCTTTTTTCAAAGTTATGTGAATTATTGTAATTTGTTGGACCTAAGTTGCCAAAGGCCTTTCTTTACTTAGCGTCTGCTACGTGAGAGGATTAATCATTCTTTGGGTAATGTTGAATGGAGACTAAAGTTTACGGATGCATCTATCCATTATCTTTCTAAAATAGCCTCAGATCATCGACCTTTTTTACATAATCCTTGCAAAAGAAGAGATAATGTTAGCTCCCTTCCTTTTTATTTTTTAGCACCTTGGATTCTTCATTTGGAGTTCAAACACTTTATTAACAACAATTGGTAGGTGTTTATTGATATATCCATGGCTTTGAAATATTTTATAAGAAAATGGCAGTTTAGAATAGAGAGATTTTTAGAAATATAATTTCTCAAAAGAAGAATATTCTTAAATGGCTATCTAGTATTGAGCAATATCTAGAGAGTAAGGCTTATTTGTTTTTGACTGATTTGGAGACTGAGCTAAGACTAGAGTACGAGACCATACTTAATCAAAAAGAGTTATACTAGAAACAAAAATCAAATTCAGATTGGGTTCTCTTTGGAGATAGAAATACTTCATACTTTCACACCAAATGCAAGGTCAAAAGAAATAAGGCTTCAAATTTTAGATAGAGTATGGAGTTTTGATCTAACAGTTTTAATTGCTCATGTAATGAATTACTATAAGTCTTTGTTTTTTGAAGATATTACTACATCACCATTTTTCTTATTTGTGGCCATTTTTCCAGAGTTTGTGATTCAGATTTAGCTTATTTAGAAAGTGTGGTCTCTGAAAATGAAGTTTGGAATGCTTTTTTTTGAAATGAAACCCCAAAAAGCCCCAGGATATGACAGTTTCTACACTACTTTCTTTTAGAGCCATTGGGATGCTATAAAGAATTCTTTGTGTCAGTTTGTCAATTACTATTTTGCTAGAAATTATGTACCATTTGATGTGTGCAAGGCAATAATCACTCTTATCCCTAAAAAGAATAATCCTTGTATAGCCATTAAGTTTCAGCCTATTAGTAAGCTGTCGGTGGTGTTTAATGTTTTGATGAAAGTGCTCACAAACAGAATTAAACCTATTTTGCTGAACTTTATCGATAGCACACTGGCAAATTTTGTTCCAGGTAGACAAATTATTGACAACATTATTGTGGTTCAAGAAATGGCTTATTTAATATGATATAAGAAAGGCAAGAAGGGTTGGGTAATGATTAAAATTAACTTTGACAAGGCTTGTGACAGGCTGAGATGGGACTTTATTTTTTATACTTTATTGGATGTTGGGTTCCCAATCTTTGTGATTCAACTGCTTATGAAATGTTGGGGAAGTAGCACCATAAGCATTCTTCGGAACAATGTTCTTTCGAATACCTTCAAACCTTCTTAGGGGGTAAGACAAGGTGATCCCTTATCTCCTTATATTTCTGTGTTGTGTATGGATCGCCTTTCTCAAGCAATTAAAAAAGCCTATCAAGATGGGGAGGCATGGTGAGCCCCCTACATACCTTTTGTTTGCAAATGATCTAATTTTATTTGTGGAAACCTCTATTAGTCAAATTCAAATTGCATTAGATATACTTCAAGATTTTTGTGTTTGTTTTGGTAAAAAAATCAATGCTCAAAAGACTTCTTGTTATGTTTCTAAAAATGTGAATCCGGCTTTTGCTTCTAGTATTGTTGGTATAGCAAGTTTCAAGTTAACGAATAACTTAGGTTCATATCTGAAAGTTCCGATCATCCATAGTCGTAATTGTTCCAGAAATTACACTTATCTTTAGGATAAAATAAGGAAATGCCTTAGCTCATGGAAAGCCAATACTCTCTCCCTTACTAGATGTGTCACCTTGGTTAACTCTATTCTTATGTCTATACCTGTCTATATGATACAATCAGCCATTATTCCTTTTAGAGTTTGTGAAAAAATAGAATAATACTGTAGAAACTTCATTTAGGGCTCGTCAAATGATAGTCATAAAATTCATCTTATTAAATGGGAAAAGATATGTCTTCCTAAGGAGTATGGAGGTTTGGGTGTTAAAAGCCTCACTATTCAAAATCAAGCATTCATGGCTAAGTTGTGCCGATGTTTCCTTAAAGAACCTAATGCCTTATGAGCAAAGGTACTTAAGGGGAAGTACAATCTTCCTTCATAGTACGTTGACCAGGGTCTTTTGAAGTTAAATAGTACTTCATTATGGAAGGGGATATGCAAAATGTAGCCTTTTCTCTAAAGAAATATAAGTTGGTCTATTGGAAATGGAGAAACAACTACATTTTGGTTTGATACATGGTTTTATAAAAAGCCTTTGATTTATAATTGTCGCTCTGTTATACCTAATGAGTGTTTACAATGGAAAGTCAAAGATGTGATTTTGCAGAATGGGAGTTGGAATATAGCTCTTTTGATGACCCTTCTTGATGAGAATTTAGTTCAGAACATTAATTTCTGTTGTCCACCATAGCCTGATGTTATTGAGGATTTTTGCTATTGGAAGCATTTTTCATTAGGAGTTTTCCCCGTCTCTTCAGCATATAAAGTTTTAATTAGTGGTGATTTGGGCAATGTAGATACAATTTGGAAACTTATTTGGTCTATAAAAGCGCCTCTTCGCATCAATTATTTCTTATGGTTAAGTTTCCAAAATAGGATACTCACAAATTTAGAGCAGCAAAGGAGACACTTAACTTCAAGTGTTGCTTGTTGTATATGTGAGACACTTAACTTTCAGTGCTGCTTGCTGTATATGTGACTTACACGAGGAATCTACTATTCATGTATTGCGAGATTGTAGTTATGCAAAGGTTATTTGAGACCGTATTCTTCATGGTTTTTATCATAGCCAATTTTTTGCTTGCTCTCACAAAGATTGGTTTATATTGAATATGAGTAATTCTTTTGTTTGTATTAACAACTGGAGTTAGGCTATTCTTTTTGGCTTCACTTGTTGGTTTTTGTGGTTCTAGAGGAATGACAAAATCTTCAATGATAGATATGTTCCTATTAATGCAAAGACTAGAATAATTTACACTACTGTTCGAGGTACTTATTTGTTGCTAAATCTTATGCTTTTATGCATAGGTTGTAACGTCCGCCGATCGAAGTCTTATGAACAGTGCCTTCGGAACCCGATTGATGTTCCCCGCGGTGCGGGTTATCATTTCGAGTCGATGACTGGCATATTAGTCATAAAACTTTGACAGGCTGGAAAAGGGTCTAAATGAATGAATTAAAATTTTTAGCAGAACCAATAATTAATTATAGGTCATAAACTACCTATTCTGGAGGTAAAAATATTTTGAGACCCGGACAGTTTGAGACCCGGG
>CANXYI010537932.1:0-14633 GCA_948208565.1 Hura crepitans | reverse complement strand
GAAAAAGTCGTCTTATAAGTTGTAGGATAACATAACAAGAATATATTCTTTAAACAGTCTTTAATTGACTCCTCCAAGTATTTCAAATTATTATTTATTAATATGCTTTGTTTCAATTAATTATGTATATATCCTGTACGGTTGTGTTATTTAATTATGTTCTGATCGTCACTACATGCTATAATGCAGGATGTTTGTAATCTTCAAGTGATGCACCTTCCTCTTGCATGGTTGCAAGTGAATTGGCATATCTGGATTTGCGGTATTTCTTTATAAGTTGTGTTGCCAATTTATATCCTCGAATTATAAATGTGTTTGCTTTGGATTTGACTAGGAATGATGTGCTTGGATTCCACATAATACATAGAAATTTCTTGCCTAAATATGATGCATTCAACTGCAATTTTGCACCATCATAGCATCATGATTAATAATAAGTCTTGTTGAAGAAATTTTAACATTTTTTTTGGTCATGGTACTTCAAAATATGAAACTGATTTGTGAAAGTATTAATAGGAGCAATGCCAAATTGTTGCAGAGATGAGGAACTGCGAACGATATTGGCCATACTATATTTCAGTCAGTGATCGCCGGCGCTGGAGGCAGGTCCCATGGCTCCTCAGTTTGGTGGTGGTCCTATCATCAATCTGTGCTACAAATGCTGAATGAATGGATGAATTGTTGTCTTGCTTGGTCGTAGCAGCATGGTCTTTGGGGTAGTTATAAATGACATGGAATTTGAATTTATTTAGTCCATCAGCACCTGCTGAAAAAAAGCGCGGGGTTAACGATGATAGGTGTATTCATGGATTAGCATGCGGTGCCGTTCACCTGTTCTACTATAATAGGACCGTTAACGGGCAACACTAGGCCTAACAGGCTTAAATCTTGGACAATGAGCCCGTAAAAGACCCATTGAAATTAAGCATTCGCTCAAATGAATCCTTTTATAATCTAACTGGGACGTTAGGGAGATTACAAGGTATATTATGGTGGCAATGGGGCTTAAAAATAGGCCCATGAGAAGACAAATTTGTTCCAAATATAAAAATATTTCGATACGAACTGGGCCCTTATATTAGGTTTATTACAGGTTAATCTGGGCCCAATACCCATTTAGATGGCCTACATTCAATTAAGATGTATCAGTTCACGCAGGTCCCTATTGAAGCCCATTATAAGCTTAATTTGGGCCTAAATAATCTAGATATTTCAACTTCGCTCAATTCTGGGCCCATTATAATCTTAATTTGGGCCTATAGAGGGCCATTACAACCTCGAGTGGGCCTCATGCAGCCCTTTGTCACTCCACTGAGGTCCATTATAACATTTTTTTGGGCCTGTTGTGGCCCAATGTTAGGCCCATTATAAAGGTTAATTTGGGCCTAACAATCCCAATATTTCGACTTCTGCCCAACTCAAGGCCCATTATTACCAATATGGTCTATCGAGGCCCACTACAACCTAATTGGGCCCAATATAAAATTATTTTGGGCCTGTTGTGGCCCACTTCAAGGCCCATTATAAGCTTAATTTGGGCCTAAATAATTCCAATATTTCAACTTCAGCCCAACTGAAGGCCCATTATAACCAATTAGACGTATGGAGGCCCATTATAACATTATTTTGGGCCTATTGTGGCCCACTTCAAGGCCCATTATAAGCTTAATTTGGGCCTAAATTATCCCAATATTTCAACTTCCGCCCATCTCAAGGCCCATTATAACCAATTGGACCTATGGACGCCCATTATAACATTATTTTGGGCCTGTTGCGGCCCAATTCTAGGCCCATTATAAGCTTAATTTGGGCCTTAATAATCCCCATATTTCAACTTCCGCCCAACTCAAGGCCCATTATAACCAATTAGACCTATAGAGGCCCATTATAACATTGTTTTGGGCCTGATTTGGCCCAATTTGCGGCCCATTGAAACCTTTTTTGGGCCTCATAGTACCGAATCTCTCGGATGTGAGCCCATATTGGGTCCCGTCTGAGGCCTATTATGTCCCTATTGGGCCTCAATCTAAATCTAGCCCCTATTGAGGCCCATTATAACTTTTATTTGGAACCCTTACTTAAAATTGGGTCAATAATACGTAAAACTGACTTCAGCAAGGCCCATTATCATTTAATATAGGAGCCTCATACAACCCAAAATGGGATATTTTCAAGCCCTTTCACCGGTTCAAATAATTGATTAAAATTGAGGGTCACGTGGCCTATCTTCCTTTATAAATCAGATTGGGAACACTGAATATGAAGTTGGACCCATGTATATAGCCTGTTTAATACCGATTGGGCCCATCAATATGTTACTAATTCGAACCTGTTCTGCCTAATGTAGTTATACATTCCAATTGGGCACATACAATATTGAGCCAGTTAGCTAATACACATCAAAACTGAGCTTAGTCTGGCCCATTATACATTCAACTTGGACTTACTAAACAATCAAATTTAGGCGCCAAGGCTATGCTGGTTTCACTTCCACCTGCACCCAAAGATAAAACTCCCGCAGCGAATCAAGAGATATGGTTCTATACTCTCATATTTTTAGCCATTGACTTAAGCATATAAAATTGTCAATGGCTAAAAATGTGGAGGTATAAAGAAGGTAAAAGCATGGGACAATTCCCCCCAAATCAAGCAGCTTGAGAGACTATGGATTATCTGCAACAGGAAAAAGTAGAGGTTTAAATACCCTCAAACAATAGTTAAGGATGGATTTTCTCTCACTATAAACCATATATTACGACCATGTATACATACATGGACAGGACAAGCATTTTCCTACAGTTCATCATTCCCGTTCAAATGCTCCTCTTTAGCCATTGAAATATAATATATGTGGATAAAAGCGCTATTTTGCAGATGGAAAAATCAAGATGCCCATAAGTTGTCAAGTAGATTGACAAATAACGAAGTATGTTGAGCGGGTGCCTACTTTTCACTAGCTAACGCGCAATCCAAAATATATATGATATCATAAAATAGTGTTCTAAAATAGAATACAACTATGACAATCAATAGGAAGTGAAAGGATTTTTGTAAAATTGTTCTCCAGAGAAAAAATATCAATATGAAGAGAAAGAGCATTATAAGATATCACACAATGACTCACCATCAGCCTTTCTAAAATAATGAGCCTAGTATTGCCGCAGGAAGCTCAGTGGCCTAGCATTAAAAGACAAACTAAATGTTATTGTAGGTTTTGAATATAACACAAAAGAATGGAAACATTAGAAGTAATCACACAATTAATTAGTACACCAGTGCATATCCATGCAAAATGGATATATGAGTATCCTTTCTCCCTTCCCCTTTTTCATTATTGGTTTTGATTCACACCACAAAAATAAAGAATGAAAATACAAATTACACATTCTTTCACTATGGGAGAAGCAAAACAAATTTTTAGAAAATGAAAATAGTAGAAATGTAAATGCCCTTGATCCAGCTTTATAAATTCAAAATCACTTGCTGCATCTTCTGTTTTTGGCAAAATAATTGTAATAAAATGGGGAACAACATATAATAATGGTTTTTATTTTGGGGAGGGGGTAGGGGAATCAACCTCTTCCAGATAAACATCTCCACATAATTCAAAATAACCAAAATTAAATTCTGCATTAAATAATTTCCAAGGCAAAAGTTCACAAGAAATCTAAATTACTAGCTTAAAAGGTCGAACATTAGAACCATGAGTTTTGTGTCTTTTGTTGTGTGCGTGCTTGTGTGTAAAGCAAAAATAAAATATAGTTTGCATCATACAGTTATTTGAAACGATATCGACATGATAATAAATGAGCAAACTGCTAAATCATCCTAGTTACAAAGTAGGTACCATCTTCAAATTGTCATGGCTGACAAAAAAGTGTATGATCATAGGTTGACAAACTATGCCTCATAAAAAGACCTAGAAATTTTCAACAAGATTCAATTAGAGGCACAAGCAATTGATGTTACCATTAACAGGCGAGGAGTACCATGAGCTTGCACTTGACAAGGGATAAATCTTTGTTTTCCCCATAATTGCAATAGTAACTCTTTAAGCTGCAACAAATAGCAAGGAAAGCTAGTAAACAACCATTAGAGTTGAAACCTCATTAAGATCATCATGCAGGAAAAGAAAATGTTCAGTAAAATTAGTATCGAGCACAAAGCAGATGATCAATGCAAATCGTACAATAGAAATGTGCTTGACTAAGAATTGCATGGAAAAAACCATAAAGCACATGTTGGGCAAATATGTGTCTTGTGCTTCATAGGAATCACATCATAATAGCGGGCTTCTATGAACTACATCTTGTACAGGCATCTCTTCTCAGTCCAAATTTGAAGACGAAATGACATTGAATTGTGAATCACTTGCAATATAATATTAAAAATATATATTAAAAAAATTAAACTTATAGACATAACCTAATAAGATTGAATCATAGAGCATGAAGTAACTATTCATCTAAAGGAAAAGAAGAAGAAGAGCAAGCTACTTTCATTTTGGAGGAATTTCATAAATTGTTAAAATGCAAACATCAAATAAGAATATTAACCAATTGATCTTCATTTAGGTCAGTTTCTACAACAATGTGGGGGAAGAGAAAGTAATCTTATCTACGGATTCAACCAAAACAACAAACATGTTAGCCCCACAAACCCTCTAGAATCCTGTAATGGAAGCATGAGATGCCTTCACAAGTTGATCATACCGAGCGCGTTAAGAAAACATCAACTCTAAAAAATGTAAAAAATCCAGATACTACGGGTGCGAAACATCCTAACAGTTCTCAAACACACGCACGTATTTGAAGGCCTGAATCAAACCAGGAATCAACTTCTTCCTCAAATAAATCAAAATGTTTTTAAACATGAACACCAGCACACTCCAAATACATTTGCGTTTTCTTGCATAAATAGAGAGCATAAAAGTATGTTCAAGCTGCAGTTTATTGACATACTAAAGTAAGGAGAAGGAAAAACAATGTCATTCAAACAGCAATATGGACATGCGCATAAGGCATAAGTAAAGTAAATAGTAAGGACCGAGGAGAGACAAGAAAGGAAAAGAAAATAGAAGACAGTGACTTCAATGACTAATGGTTAGGGTCCCGTGAACCATAAAGCATACTTAGGCCAGATTCCATAGTTAAGGACCAAACGACGAAGTAGTCGCCATTAAAAACCAATAAATACTAATAAAAATTAAAATTCAAAATAAAAATGCTACTTCCAGGACGCTATATTGCATGCCGAAGCACAATAATTCCAACAAAATTAATATAATGAATATTAAAATGCAACTAAACTGGATGCCACTAGGAATCGACTCCTTGAAACGTAGGCCGGGTGAAAATTCTCAGGTAAGCAAATTAAAATAATCATTAACCAGATTATTACCTAATCTTCCATCCTCGTTCAAATTGCGTCCCTCCTGGTGGCGGTGGACGGAGAATCAACGGAGAAGCATTCCAAAGTAGCCACTGTCCTCTCACAAACATGAGCCTGGAGGCACTGCCGTGTGGCTGGTGTGAAGAACGCAATGTGATTGTCCGTGGTCGCCGATCTCTGTCTCAGCCGCGGGAAGACGGTCGCGGTCGAGGAGTCGCTCCATTGGCCGCTGAAAAACGAAAATCGATACACAACAAACTGGAATCAAAGAGTAACATCAATTGCAAACTCTAAGATGGTAACAATCGCAAAATCCGAAAGGTAAAATCAATTGATTTGGAACCCTAACCAGAAGAAAAAAACGAGGACAGAGAGAGACGAGAACCACCCGCTCGGGTTTCTAAAATGGATCTGAAAGAGGGTGAAGTATATAAAGCCACGAGATAGGAAAATAACGCGCATTACGTAATTACTAAAATGTCCCTCAGTTTGTGAGCGTGTATATCTTTCTTTTTTTTTTTTCGTATGTGGGATAAGGTCCCGCCAAAAGGAAAACTACAAACAATAAGATCTCCCGTGTGTAATTCCCATGGCTTCACTCAACAATCAACATAATATTACCAATTCCTAGAGGAGGTTCCTCAAAAATATATCCTGGCCGTTTAGAAGAGGCCAAATTTGCCATGAAGTCAGCACTGCAATTGGCTTCACGATTGACGTGTAAAATTTTGACATCCAAATCTCTGTTGCAGATTTCTTTTATGCTTCGAACCAAGACAAAGTTGCTTATTATCTCGTAAGGCTCATTCAGCATTTGAACCACGGAGTAATTAGCCAATTCCAACAGCACTTCTCGAAAGCCTTTTTCCGAAGCCATATTCAGCCCATCCCACGCTTCCTAAAGTTCTGCCTTTGTTACTGTGCATCTTCCCATATTCTTTCCATACCCTGCTATCCACTTCCCATCATGCTTCCTTAGGATACCGCCAGCATATGCATTCCCCGTTCTTATTTTCACAGCCCCATCCGAGTTGATTTTAATCCATCCCAAATGGAGGCGGTGACCATTTTGTGTTCCTCACAACTCGTATTTGTCTTTGCTTATTCAGCATCTTCCTCAGACTACTAGCTTCCTTAAAGTTCTTTGCCCATATCACACTTTGCTTCGTGACATCACCGACACAAGCGTTACCATTCTAGAACGTACATTGGTTCCTCTGCTTCTAGAGATTCCACACCACAATACCAAATAAAGTTTCCTAATCCACATCACTGACCTCCACACTGCTACCATTTTTGATGTTGCCTAGAATCCATTGTTCAAGGGGCTGATTGAAGAATACATGCCTTAATTGTCTAGGTAGAATTCTCCCCCATACTCCCTTTACTACACAAACACTCTCTTAGAATGTGGGAGATCGATTCTTGTCCAGCTCCACACGAAAGACAAGAGGCCTCCTGAGCCATCCCTCTTCTACATCTCTGGGTATTGGTAAGAATCCTGCTTTTCATCACCATCCAAAGGAACTAGCTTACTCTTTGTGATCCTTTGTAACTCCAAATCACCCACTATTTTGGATTTTCATCCTCCCAATTCCCCTTATCCAATTGATGGTAAGCATTAGCTACTGTAAACTTTCCATCCTTCTCCAAGTAGAGACATCCTTCCCGTCCCTATCATTGGATGGTTTAATACTCGTTATCCTTTACAAGAGTGAAGGGTTAAACCAATTTTCAAGTTCTTCCCATTTTCCAATTTCCATTCTGACCCACCATATTTGCAACTTTAACATTTGAATCCACCCCCCTCTGGACATGGGAATGATTTATTTATGGCCCTAGGTCTTGAATCCAAGGATCTCTCCAGAAATCTATCTTCCGCCCATTAGTCACTGACCAACTAATACTGTCCCTGATGATGGGCCAGATCTTTGTTAAATAAAAAAAAAAAAAGAAGCAAATAGGTTAAATTTACACTCTGTTTCCTTGTCCCTACACATCGTTTCTTCATATATTATATTGTGATGTATGTTATATTATTTTATAAATATAATATTTAAAAAAATTGTATCCTGTATAAATTTTATAATATTTTTTATTTAATTTTAATGTATAACTAAAAGAATAATTTATTTAAATATTTTTAATATCTAAATATTGTTTTATTAATAATTAATTTTAAATACTTTCTTTTTTAATAATTAATTATTAATATTATTTAAATACTTTCTTTTTTAATAATTAATTATTAATATTATCATATGAAATTATTTTCCTAATTTAATATTTTATATTCTTAAAATAATTTTTGGCAACATTATTGAAAAATTAAAAAAATTTATTGTATACATTATTATTAAATAAATCATTTATATAATTAAAAAAGGAAAATAAGAAGAGAGGAAAGGGCATAATTGAAATTAAATAAACATACATGGGATAAGCTTGGAAAAAAAATGAAAACAACGGAAACACATCAAAACTATGCATTCCCTAACTTAAGTTTTTGAAACAATGACAAACAACATACTCCTTTATGAAATAATAAATTCAAGTAAACAATGGAGACAAATATGATATTCAACAATGAAAAACAATACGATCCATTACAATCATCCAAACAAGGGGTTAATGTAAAGTGCTACCAGAGTTCCAGGATTAGCAAAGACAGAATCAGGGTCTTCATTCATCAGATGGTGACGCCAATTATGGAAGAATATATTCAAACTACTGACTTAAAACATCATAGAAGAACGCTAAAAGTCATCTAACAGACAATTGAAGGATGACATATGATACAAACTTCAAAAGCTCTGCTCTTTGACACGAAACTACTATAATCGTCCCGACGATCTCCGAAAAAAAACTACGTTTCCAGATTTGTGATCCAAGGGATTGCGTGGTGCTTACCAATGATCGTAAGTATCAACCAACGGCCTGCAGCAGTCGTTAATTCATTATATATCATATGCATGTCCATTTTTTGGATTTTATTAGATTTTTATTAATTTGGCTTTTGGCTATTGCTTTTAACACGTTAATGCTAAACATATGTTTAGTTTCTTTGCACGTAAAATAAGCTTATTTTCTGGCAAGAGGTACCTCTGAAATACGTTGCAAGTATGTGCAATCTCTGAAGCTTCACATTTTATAGCTTCTTATGTCTTTGAACTGCTGGTCATGTAGCTAACATGCCTTTACATTTCTTTTGGGAAAAGAATTCGGGCTTCAGGCATTCATGTATGTAATGGATTTTTCTTTTTTAAAGGCTTTCCGAGTGTTCAACAATATCCCACTTGTTGGTGTAGTTACTTCGAGGTCTTGAGAATCTTCACTCAGCAAACATTCTCTACCAAGACTTGAAGCCTGAGAATCTCCTCATCAATGCTAACCGTGATTTAAAAACCTCTGATTTTGGGCTTGCATGCACCAGCAATGGCAAGGTCCAGTTCATGACCGAGTATGTTGTTACTCACTGGTATCAAGCTCCAGAACTACTGCTATGCTGTGACAACTATGGGGCATCCATCAATATCTGGTCTGTTGGATGTATCTTTGCCGAGCTTCTAGGTCGAAAACCCATCTTCCCAGGCGCAGTGTCTCTCAACCAGCTTAAGCTTATAATCAACATCCTCGGCAGTCAAGAGGGAGGAGGATGTGGAAATCATTGATAACCCCAAGGACAAGAAATACATTAATCACTTCCATTTACCGCTGGGCTCCCTTCTCTCGCCTTTACCCTAATGCCCATCCTTTTGGCAATTGATTTACTGGAAAAAATGCTTACTTTTGACCCATAAAAAATAATGACTGTCGATAAAGCACTCCAACATCCTTACATGTCCACACCGTATGATCCCAACAGCAATCCTCCAACTCAGGGTACTGATTGATCCTGATGTAGACGAGGATTTAGGGGAATAGATGATACGGGAGATGATGTGGAAGGAAATCCTCCAAAATTGTCCTAGGTAGGACTAACTAACATCCTTTGCAAACATCTTGGCTTTCACACTGGTGCTTCCTCCAAAATTGTCCATTGCTTCGATTTCAACACCAGATTCTTTCACAGCATCAAATTCCTTTCTCAAACCTTCATAAGTACAGCCTAGAGCATATGCATTCACCCCAGCAGGATGAACTCCTGATATACATAAATATATGGCGTTAATCACAAATGGCAGGAAAGAAGCCTCACATATTGACAGAAATGTGCAAATTACTGAATATACTTTTAGGTTGTAACCTCCTCAACTGTACCCCCTAAACAAAGTGATCGCTATGTTTCGAGATGAACTATACTCTTCATCGGGTGACAAAGAATCATGTTATCGACACCATCACATTTAAAAATCAAGTTATAAGGTGTTCAATTAGCATGAAATGAAATGAAGCATTCTACTCTACTGTTCACCAGCCATTTGTTTGAAGCCACTCGATGTGTTATGTGATGGGGCATAAGCTTAGGACCGATCCAAGAAAGATAGAACCTTGAACTACAAAATTAAATGGGGCACGTGGGTAATCTTGGATTGGAAGCATCATGGAGTCTGTTAAAGCCTAGACACGAATGACAGATGCTCCATATATAGACCATTACCATGGTTGAACCATGATACCATTACCTTCAAAAGAAAGAATTGAAAATACAATCATCACAGCATGACAGGAAATAGAGGATTATAATCCAATACCAAAACAACATCAAAACAAACAAATAAAAAGACAATCATTTATTGCTGATGACTGAAAATACTACATTTCACTATTCATAATTTAATTTTTCGTTCTTCTTAAAATAACAAGTCTCATCATGCGCTCAAAGCTTTCCGCGGAAAAGTAAATTTGAAAGAAACAAATGCCTAAATATAATCTATTGCTGACCAAAGTAAGATCACCTTATTTAGGATTTGGGAAGACCATGAGGGGAAAGAGGAGATATTAGAACCAGAAATGACCAATTGGATGACGAAGATATTAAGGGCGGAAGCAAAAGAATCTTACCAATGGTACTTGAAGCCACGAATTTTTTCGTAAATGGGTACCAGAGACTCGAGTGAAAGATTGTTGATTTTTATTCCAAAATTGATTTGCACTGATGAAATCGACGGCGTAGATTTTTTGTTTCTCGTGTGATCCATTAGATTGTATGAATCCATGAAACATGGTGAATACGAGGTACACTAATAAAAGACACCAAAGAGATTGGGTTATATAGCCTTCAGTTAACACCACTCACTGCCGATGGGGTTCAAATTGGCTGTTTCTTCATTTGTTGGCGGAGATAAATCCCCTCCTCCACCCAATACCATTACCCACCAAACACATCTCTCAATTTTTTTTTGTTTTATTATTTTTTCTCTGTTTATATATATACTATAATACCCAACAGCACATGAAAAAAAGGGGGGGAGTTGGGTCTTTATTTTATCCCCATATCTAAACTATTACAGGATGTGCAGCTTGTCTCTCCTCAGATTTGCTTATTGAGACACCATCACCAACCCCGTAATTCTCTCCACTTCTTTACATCTTTTAGTTTTGTGGGCTATGCACTACCAGGCAACTGTTCCTTGAAGTGGCTGTCTTTTTATGTTTTTGATGCCTGATTCATTATAATAAGATACTCATTGAGCAATGAGATGAGATCTTGAGGAAAGAACTCTCTGTTTGTTGTCGCCAAATTCCTATTTTCTGTTTGAATTTTTTTTTTATGACTATTTACATGTTTTTAAATTGTTAATTACTGAGTGACAAGATAGACTTTTTCTTGGCCTTTTACCTTATGGGTTGTTCGTTACCAGAAAACTAAGATTCAAAGTTGCGGTCTTTTTCTGTTTTAAATGCGTGATTTATTGTGATAAGATGCTGTGATTATCCTTTTGATATGGCTTCTCATTGAACATTGAAATGAGTTATTGATGAATGAAACCTTTGTTGTTGCCCAATTCCCATTTTCTGTTTTGAATTGGTAAAGGACAATTTATATGCTTGAGATTGTTATGTTCCGACTGGATTTCTTTTCCTTCCTTTAGTTTATGGCTTATTCATCACTAGACTACTATGCTTCAAAGTTGGCTTTTTTTTTTTTGGTGCGTGATTTATTGTATTAAGATTCTGCTACTCGTTGAGCATGGAAATGAGATCTTTGACGAATGAGAACTCTGTCTGCCGTTGCAAAATTCCCATTTTCTGTTTGAATTGCTTAAAGACAATTTCCATGTTTTGAGATTGTTGTGTTCTGAGTGGTTGACTGTATCGGTTAGCATATTTGTGTGAGAAATCTTATAATTCTCCTAGTTTCTTTAAGATGCCTGGATGCTCAGAGTGCATTTTGAGGGGCAATGGAAGAATCTGGCCATAGCTTTTCTTCTAAATGCTTATGGCTTATCCGCTAAAAACATATGAATGCATGTCGGAATACCAAGTTTGTCAACAAATTGTCTGTTACATGAAATAGCATGTCTCAATTTCATCTGCATATCTTCCATGGGCACATTATTAGTTTGTAATGGTCTTAAATGTCTATTTACTTAACATCGGTGTGCACATTTTACATAGTTCTAAATAATTGGTTCTCTGTTTTCATCTTTATTGCTCATTTGCATCATCAACTGCTATTCCAGAATCTGTAGCTTCTGAATATTGCTAATACCAGTTCCGTCTAAGATTTTTCCTTGTATTGTTTAAATAGGCATACTCATATTAGAGGATGAGAGGAGGCAGCCTGTGGCAACTTGGTCAATCAATCACCCGGCGTCTTGCTCAGGCTGATAAAAAGGTTGTGAGTCGTCGATACTTTGCATCAGAAGCTGAACTCAAAAAGACTGTTCTTTATGACTTCCATACTGCTAATGGTGGGAAAATGGTGCCATTTGCTGGATGGAGCATGCCTATTCAGTACAAGGACTCTATCATGGACTCTACTATAAATTGTAGGCAAAATGGTGGCCTCTTTGATGTTTCCCACATGTGTGGGCTGAGCCTCAATGGCAAAGACTGTATTCCATTCCTTGAGAAGCTTGTTATTGCTGATGTTGCTGGGCTTCCAAATGGAACTGGGACTTTAACAGTCTTTACAAATGAGAAGGGAGGAGCAATTGATGATTCAGTGATCACAAAGGTGGACGATCACCATATTTACTTAGTTGTGAATGCAGGGTGTAGGGATAAGGATCTCGCTCACATTGAGGAGCATATGAAGTCATTCACGGCAAAAGGTGGAGATGTCTCATGGCACATCCATGATGAGAGATCTCTTCTTGCTCTGCAGGTCATTCTTGATATTTATCAAGGCATTTTGGTTTTTGCTTCAATCTTTTATGTGTCTAGTGCAGGGGAAAGATTTGATTTTGACTGTCTTTAACATATGGTCGCTAATTGATGAAATTAAACATGCCTATTATATTGTTATAAAGAGGCATATTATAGCCTCTTGCTTTGCACCAGAAATATTTTTTCTTTTTCCTGTATTTATCATTTCTCTCCTTGTTTCGTTTTGTTTTTCCCATCTTCTGATTAGCCATGTACAAGTTCTTTTAGAAGGAAAGATTGATAGAAATCTCTTGTAAATGGCATTTGTAAGTAGTGTCCTGATTTTTGTGGTGCAGGGTCCCCTTGCTGCTCCGGTTCTCCAATACCTGACAAAAGAAGATTTGAGTAAGATATACTTTGGGGACTTCCGTATGATAGAAATCAATGGATCCGCCTGCTTTCTCACTAGGACTGGGTATGACATTTTGGTATCCGTTTTTAAATGAGTAATTTGCCTAAAAAGTAGTGCGCAAGAGGCTTCTTGGTTTTTGCAGTTTACAGCTGCGACAATAGCAATATACATTTATCTGGAATAGCTTTCTCGTTGTGGCATGTGCCTTATCCTCTGTTTGCAATGTTCCTAATGCTAGTGATTTATACATATTGATTACTTAGTTTACACTTATTTACCAGCTCTCGTCCTCCATTTTCTTTCTTCTTTACTGAAATTGTATGGATTCTGACTGGTGATGTGGACTATTTCCGTCTCTTTGGGAGTTACCTAGGTACACTGGTGAAGATGGCTTTGAAATCTCAGTTCCTTCAGAGCATGCTGTGGATCTCGCCAGGGCAATCCTAGACAAGTCTGAAGATAAAGTAAGGCTGACAGGTTTGGGTGCACGAGACAGTCTCCGGCTCGAAGCAGGGTTGTGTTTATATGGTAATGACATGGAACAACACACAACACCAGTAGAAGCAGGATTGACCTGGGCCATAGGGAAAAGAAGAAAGGCTGAAGGAGGATTTCTAGGAGCTGAAGTAATACTCAAACAACTCGAAGAGGGTCCGAAAATCAGGCGTGTAGGATTTACCTCATCTGGTCCACCACCTAGGTCGCACAGCGAGATTCAGGATGAAAATGGGACAAACATTGGGGAAATCACCAGTGGAGGATTTAGTCCATGCCTCAAAAAGAACATTGCCATGGGGTATGTGAAATCTGGAAAACACAAAGCAGGCACCAAAGTTAAACTGGTAGTTCGAGGGAAAGCCTATGACGGAGTTGTCACAAAAATGCCATTTGTACCGACTAAATATTACAAGCCATCTTAACCCATCTTTGGTGCTCCAGCTCCTGGATCTTCATATCAGTTGCTTTATTGACCTGTTGTTGTTAAGCTCAATTACTTTCGACAATAACTTTTATCCTTTTCTATCTGCAAGAAGTTCATTTGCATTGTGTTGGTACGAAACATGAATAACAGAATTGAATGTTTTAATATGAAGCAAATGAAAGTCGTCAGTTTTCCAAATAAATGCAAGATGTGCAATATAAGTTCAGTTCTGTGTATATATACACGAATTGAAGCTAAGAATTAAAAGAATGAGTTTCGTTGATTTGCATTTCCTCTATGAACATATTATAGAGATATGTGTACAAAAAGAATATGTTACGAAAAAGAATGAACAAATGAGGATTAGTAATGGACAAAAAAGTGAAAAAGTTCAAAATTAGAAGAGCTTGCTAGCAAATTCATCAATGTGAGAGGAAGAGGACTCGTGGGCAAGATCTCTGAGCTCTGACAAGCTTCTTCCAAGCTGTAAAGAAACATTCATCTCAAGCATTTCTCCATCTTCTCTTCTTCCTAAATCTCTCTCTTTCAATGTAGATTCAATTGTTTCCTCCAGTAGTGTGAAGAATCCAGCACAGTTTTTATACATTTCAACTACCATACCAACTTGGCCACCATGTTCAACTGTATTAACAA
>CANXYI010537689.1:0-10715 GCA_948208565.1 Hura crepitans | reverse complement strand
AGCATATGAAATTAGGGGTTTTGATCTAATTTTGGTGTGGTTTTAGTGAGAGAAAATGAAAGAAGAGAGAGAAAACTCTCTCAAAGCCGTTGGCCATGGAGGGTTTTTCAGGTTGAAGAAGGCCTTCTCATGTGTGAAGGCTTCACACATGTGGGCTGGGTTATATGGGCTAAGTGGGTCCCATTAGTCTGATTCAATTGGACCAAAAACCAATTTTTAAGCATTTTAATTGGTTTTTCACTTCAAATATTAAGAAATTATTTTAGGGACCTCAGAAAAATCCCATTTCAGTCCTCAAAATTCTCAATTATTGCCATTAAGGCCCTTATAAAATTTCAACCCAAAATTCCACTATTTTAAAAATCACTATTTCTCTTGGACCGATTTTCAGCTTCGAAAATTCATAACATATTCTACAGTACTTGAAAAATTCTCATTTCAGTTTTAATATTCCTAAATTAATATAACTAAGGTCCATGTAAAATTTTAGCCCAAAAGTCAACTATTAAGGAGAGAGAGTGTGGTAATATCGTCGAGTTTTTAGGGAAAAATGGGTGAAAGATGATGCTTTACGTGGCGATCTAATGGTTCGTATTCTCTCGATTTTTATTTAAATTTCAAAAATTCATAGAAATTTCTTTAGACATCTAGAAATACTCATTTTAGTTTTAAAAAACCTCGATTAGTGCCATTAAGGCCCACATAAAATTTTAAGTCAAAATTCCATCGACTACTATAGTTACTAGTCACCCGCTAAAATAAAATATTTAGAATAAATATCAAATGACCTCAGAAAATTAAAATTTCTTTCCCACCATGAAAATTGGAATTTTTGAGGTTCAAGGTATGGTATTTTTGGGTCCGTCTACGCATATCTTGGGGCTATCTTGACACAACCTCATTTTATGTCACTATTCACTAGTTCTTAACCCGAAATAATTTATTGGTTCTGCTAAATTTTTAAATTATTTCATTTTATCCATTTTCTGGCCTGTCAAAGTTTTATGACCAATATGCCCCTTTCTAGCTTTATTAAGGTTCCTCGACTCATAGCGAATACTATTCATGCCAAAGATGTATTGTTCATGGAACTTAGACTTTCAAGCATTACAAGAACTTTTTTCTACTGGAATGAGCTAAGTGAAACTAAACTTATGAGACTGGAGTTGATTAAAGATGTAGAGGAGAAAGTTAAAATCGTTAGAGATATATTGAAAGCAACTTCTGACAGACAGAAGTCATATGCTGATTTGAAGAGAAAAAATGTTCATAGAGATAAAGTATTTCTCAAGGTTTCACCTTAGAAAAAGGTTCTATTGCTTGGAAAGAAGGGCAAATTAAATTTGAGATTTATTGCTCTATATGAAGTGATAGAACGTGTAGGGCTAGTAGCCTATAGATTAGCTTTGCCTCCTAAGCTTCAATAGGTATATGATGTTTTCCATGTGTCTATGCTTCGAAGGTACATATCAAATCCTACACATGTTCTATCAATGGAACAAGTGGAGATCAGTCCATATCTAACTTATAAAGAAGAACCTATAAGGTTCTTGGCTAGAGAAGTAAAAGAGCTGTGAAATAAGATAGTGCCATTTATGAAACTTCTCTAAAGACACCACGGAATGGGAGAAGCAACATAGGAAATAGAAGCTCATATGAAAGAGTAGTACCTTTATTTGTTTAAACAAAGTAATTTTGAGGATGAAATTTCTTTTAAGAGGGGAAGAAATGTAATGCCCGAAAAATCCTAGTGTTATGAATAATACTTCACAGGACTTGAATAATGTTTCCTGAGGTTTGGTCACACTAATCTTAATGAATGATGGTATTAATCATAACATAATTTTAGGTGAAATTTAAAGTCAAAATAAAGTTGTTTAGATGGTTAAAAATAACATTTAAGTTTTACAGTAGTGTTATGTGAATAGTGTCCTAGTTTTAACTGAACTGTAAAATAATCAAAAGTTACTCAGAAAATTATGGGATGAATATAACCTGATACTCAAATATTCTAAATAGTTTGTTGGTACTAGAATTGGAATTTTTATAGATCGAGAAGTATTTTTTCAAAAATTGGGTAATCTCAAAAATTGTATTTTTAATCAGTTTTTCATGATTTTTGAGAATGGATTTTTAAAGGTTTTTAGGGTTTGAATTATTAGATTTTTAAAGGTTTTTTGGATGTTGGAAATTTGGCAAAAGAAAAGGGTATAAAAGGGGTCAAAGGAGGAATAATGTCACCTTCCTTCTCCCTATTTAACCGATGCCCTTAAGGAAGAAAGCCACCATTTTTCTTCCTTCCTTAATTTTTACCCTATTTCTCATAGCTGAGCCCCGAATCCACACCTCCACATCCTCTACATCCTGATTCCACCTCAATTTTCACAAAAGATCAGGATATTTGCTCATTTTTATACCTTGTTGAATAGTAACCTAACTTTTCTAGGGTAAGATTTTTTTATTTTTCATATTTTCCTATGTTTCCTAGATGCCCAAGAGTGTGTTCGTATTGTTGGTTTTTCATTTTAGTGTCTGATTCATTTTATATGAATTTTTATGTATTAAATCAATTATAGACAATTAAGGAAACTAACAAATCATGCAGTAAAGGCAAGGAGAAGGTCTAGATAGACCTTAAAAGTGCATTGTGACACCAAAAGTAAGTGTAATCGAAATAATTTGTAAAAAATTAAATATGCCCTAATTTATCCATAATATGTAATTATGTGTGTTTATGTGTAAAATGCCTAATTATGTTAATTGGCATTATTGATATGTATTGTTAAGATTAATGTGGTTAAACTATGTATGGATGGTGTATGTAGTATTAGGGTAAATGTTCATAATGTATGTATGTGCATGTATGTCCTAATTATGCTTGTTATGAATGATGAATGCTAACGTCTTAATGCACATGAGTTAATGGACATGAAATAATGTGTGTAAATGTTAGATTGATGATGATTAGTGTATGGAAGCATGATGGTCAAATGGTCAAATGCATTCATGTGTATGTGTATTGCTTGATAAAAGGGCATGTTATGGATAATACATGAACACATTAATGTTAGTTTGTATGAGAAATGGTGATGTTATGTATGATGAGAAGAAATTATAAATTGGTGTATGGATGATAGTATGGCTGAATGGCCTATATGAAAATATGTGTGTATGTATCTTACAAATGCATAAAATGGTATATGTGACCATATACATATGAATTGAATGTGTAATAAGAGAAGTGAAAAATTATGTGTGTATGGTGTTATGGCCAAATGTTCTAACATTGATGTCCTTAGTGTGTTAAGGCATTATATGTGGTAAATGTGACATAATGAGATGTTGCATGATGATAAAGCCTTATGACAATAATTGATATGTTATAAGAACATAATAGATACATAATATACCATGTGATAAAAACAATTATGGCATAATACATTTTACAAGCATACGCTATGATATGGCTTGAAGGTGGCATTTTTATGACATATATGCATGATCATGTTTAATGAGAAATAATGATTTTGAATAATCAAGAGATGAAATAGTTACCCAGTTTGGTCATTAGTTGGCCAAACCATTTTAATTAAAAGCAATATTAAGCTATGTTAATAAAATAGAACTAAAAATAGTTAGTTAGTAGCCAATGAAAGTAAACAACCTAGTCAAATAAGTTAACTAGTCATCTAGGAGTGATAGCAGCTACTAGGGTACTTCAGTACCTCCGTAGCCTTCAAGTTGCAATGTGTGAACTGATGGATTCTTACATAGCCTTTAAGTTGTGATGCATTTACTTTCATGTTTTTACATAGCCTTCAGGTTGCAAAGCATTTTGACTTTTGGGTCTATTATTATTTATCTTCGAATTTACATTGGTAGATGGTCCTATGGGTTCATAAGGGTCATACTGGCTTACCATATGTTTGACCTCTAGATCTTATGATTATTTGTGACCTTAAGGTCTAATTCATTTGATCTTCAAATTTGATTTCTGACCTTTGGGTCTGATGCATGTGGGGCTATGTGGTTTTGAGGGCCTAAGTGGTCCATTGATATTTCGTTATCCATGGTGTATGTTTTTCTTGAGTATAGGCTTAATAAATCGATAGTAATGAAAAATGAGAATGGTTTACATGATATATGACATTATATATTGTCGCATGATTTTTATGATGCATTATGTACATGTCTATACCATGTTATCGCATATATACATGCTATGTCTAATGTTGGATATCATGTAACAGTTTAAGTGTTCATGTTTCATATGGTAATGGATGTTGATGATTGGCATAATTACACAAGTTGTATCAATTACACCACTAAGCTATTGCTTAGCGCATCGTCTATCTTTATGACGCATAGGTAAAGAGACAATTTGAGCCACAACCTTAGATTATCAAGCTTATCAAGAAAATGCTACTCTGTTGGTAAATTGTTTGTACATATATCTAAATTCTGATAATATATAGTTGTAAAGAACTCAAATGAAGTAATTTTGGGAATATAGGCCAAAGCTGAATGTAAATGTTAATTTTTTATTTTAAAAGTTTGTAATTTATTTTAAAGTTTATTTTTGAACTGTGTTGATTGTATGCTACTAAAAATTATGCATGGTTTGTGATGTTGTGTTATTAGTTAATTTGGGGTGATCAAGAAGATCATAAGAGATGTGGATTGAGTTAAAGAGTTTATAGAAGTGTGTTTTATTATGCAGGTTACTATTCTCAATTAGGTTAGTTTCCTAGTATAATCATTATGCTATCAGATTTTCAACATGAAATTTCCCAATTGTGAATTGACCCTAAAATTTTGAAAAGTTTTTGTTAACCTATACTTTTATGAAAAATTGTTTTGTTAATAAGGTTTTAAATAGTTAGGTTTTCATAAGAGTTTTGATAATCCATTTGTGTATGCATCTCTTATTCAAGTAAGGGGTGTCATAATAGAAGTGGAATTAGAAGAAAAATTGGGAATAAATATGTCGTACAGATTGTGTCATACCTATCACCAAACTTGAACTAGACTCAGATGAAAGGTGACACACAACGAAAATCCACTAATCCATCATTACCCTTATTATAACTTTAGTCAATTTGTGATCATCGCATTAAAAATTTGGCTACATAATAGTTGTTTAATGACACTATCCCAAATTTAAACCTAAAAGAAAAGCCCTTCTATAACTTTATATCATCCAAAACTGTAACAGCACAACTCATCATCTCCATTAATCATATACTCTCTCATCTATATATCTATATCAAGTTCATCATATATCATCTTATAACTCAATAACAAGCATCAAAACTAATATAATCATCTATCTATAATCATCATAATCATACATCCATATGAGATCTAACAAAACTCAAGAATAATACAAAACCATACTTTAAAGATTACATAACCACTAGATAACTTAATAAGCTCAATATACATATAAGATTTAAATATACATCAATGTATAAACATGTACATTATGATTATCCCATAAAAGAGTCTTTTTCACTTCATAATTTCCTCATTCACAAACAACCAATTGCTTTCACTGCACATCACTAATGCAAAAAAAAAAACCTATATGTCGCAAAACAACAATGATGTGCTAAGCAATACTGCGTAGTGGTATATCCAAGTTTAATATCATACTTAAACAATTCAAGCATCACATGCAAAATAGAATCATTTATCACAAATAATTAGATACACTAAATTTTGATAATGAAAAACCACTTTGCATGCACATATCTCAAGAAATGCATGGAAATACAAAAATTATCATGTTACAATCAAAAAAGTCCTCACATATGTCATTTATACCCTAATTTTCCGAGACTAAGATTAATTTAAGTCTACATATAACATTAAAATCTTAAATTACACATTGTACTTCCAATTACATCTACCTAACATTTTGTGCATAGCTAAAAAGATTATACTATATAATCTCTCTATCTATTCCATATAAAATTTATATGATCTAAATATGTATAAACATTTGTTCTCCCTTGTTTTATTCACAACCACAACATGATAAAGCATTTGAATATTTCTTGACATGCTAGTTACTTGTACAAAGCAATACTATATGCACACAAATTATTCATACTTCTATTTATCGTTGCATTCATGCCCTAATACTTGAATTAATAGTAATAAAGATCATGTATGTATACATCCTATCAATTATAATCACATAACATATGTCTTACTGGTTCATGTATGTTGACCATATCTTAAGTTTTCTTATGTAAGTCACCTTATTCATTAATTAATGAGTTCCTTTCAATTACCTATAATCAATAAACAATTGTCCAGATACTGGATAATGGGATAAATAGAACATAAAAACCTTATTCAGACCACAAAGGTCTCATCTAAACCCAAAAGCCTCAACAGGCCCGAAGATCATGATTATGGATTTAAAGGTCATGATTACAAACCATAGAGGTCATAGTGAGGTATAAAAGTACCTTAGCAATTACTAAAGTCCCTAATTGACTGGTAAACCTATCTAGACTAGGTTGTCTATATTCATATAGGCTATCACCATTCTTTAATTAGGTTTCACATACTTAACATTGTTTTTATCCATTTAACAAATCATCTGGCCAACAAATGACCAAGGCTAACTATCATTATTTTCCTTATCATAATGCATACATCAGTGGATTCATTTCATGCATCATGTACATCATTAACACATTCAATTCAAGTCTTAAATCACATATCCATCTCAACTTTATGTTTTATCATCAATCATACTTCTTTCAGTCGTTCAGCCATGTATCCACAAAAAAGTATGGTCACATATCATACAAAGCTTTTTTTTCTTTTTTCACTTATCTCATTATACTCTTCTTGCTTAATTAACCATTAATCATGTTTCATTATATATACATACTTATTTTTTTAGCTTTTATAACATATTCTAATTTATATCACTATTTGTAGTCATATATCACATATACATACATATATACACATGATACCATAGAATAGTTAAATAATATGTATCTCATGTTTATAAGTATCATAGGGTTTAACCTAACATACTTATCATGTATTAAATTATAGTGTACTATATTATCTTATTTAAGAGATGCCACTTTGTCTTCATCACTTGCTCACATATCTTTCCTACTATCATTAGCAATTTCAATACACATAGCATATAAGGACTTTACTTCCATGTTTTGTATGTGCATATTATTATCCATTTCCATAATTTGCATTAATTTATATAAATTAATATGTTCACTCACTCATACACATCTCAATACACATATTTCAAATCTAATTGTCATTTTACATATAATAAACATGAGAAATTCCATATTGATTACTTATTCCATTTGGCTTTATCAATACGAGTTAAATCTTCTAGACTTATTTGTTAACCTTCTTAAAACTTTAGTCCATTTGCGATCATCGCATTAAAAATTCAGCTGCATGACAGTTGTTTGATAACACTATCCTAAATTTAAACCTAAAAGAAAAGCCCTTCTATAACTCTGCATTATCTAAAACTATAACAACATAACTCATCATCTCTATTAATCATATACTCTCTCATTTATATATCCATATCAAGTTCATCATGTATCATCTTATAACTCAATAACAAGCATCAGAACTAATATAATCATTTATTTATAACCATCATAATTATACAACCATCTGAGATCTAACAAAACTCAAGAATAGTATAGAATCATACATTAAAGATTACATAATCAGTAGATAACTAAATAGGCTCAAATGCCTTATACAATATACATATAAGATTCAAATATATATCAACTTATAAACATGTACATTATAATGATCCCATACAAGAGTCTTTCTCACTTCACAATGTCCTCATTTGTAAATAACCAATAGCTTTTATTGAACAACTCTAATATAGGAAATCCTATACATTGTAAAACAATAATGATGTGTTAAGTAATACTAATTAGTGGTACATCTAAGTTTAACATCCTACTCAGACAATTCAAGCATAACACAAATTAAGCTCATTTAACACAAATAATTCAATACATAGAATTTTGATAATGAAAAACCATATTGCATGTGCATATCTCAAACCATACAAGGAAAAAAAATTTATCATGTTACAATAAAAAAAGTCCTCACATATGTCATCTATACCCCTAATTTGTGAGCCTAAGATCAGTTTAAGTTTACATATAACATTAAAATATTAAATTAAACACTATACATCCCATTACATCTTCCTAACATTTCATGCATAGCTAAAAAGATTATACCATATAATCTCCCTATCTATTCCATATGAAGTTAGTATGATTTAGATATTTATAAACATTTGTTCTCCCATGTTTTATTCATAACCATAACACATACTAAATATTAATCATATATATATACACATACACACATATGTGTGTGTATGTGTATGTGTATATGTATATATATAAATATCTTCTATAATTAAACTAAAAGCAAGATTATTAACATCACACCAAGCATTTCTTTATACAAACTCTAATGTAACACCTCTCACCCGACCTGGTCGCTGAGCTTGAATGAGAGGTGGCACACAAATTGATATTTAAGCTACCTTTAAAGACCATTATAACTTAAAAACCTTTTTGTGAACTTATTAAGCTTTAAATTCATGAATGAACCAAAAACCATATCAAAGGAATACTACTAAGGGCTATCATGTCAAAAATTCGATAATATAATGGTTGTTTGGAGACACTAGCCCAACTGGTAACCTATAAAAAAAACACTTCTATATAAATTCAAGCATCATAATAAAATCCATCATGATTTATTTGATCATCCATATACATATATCCTTCTCATACTTAAAACATACCACAAGCAATATCATTCATATCATGTTTATATATAGACACATACGTCCAAATAAACTTCTTTTAGAAAAATTACAAGACATTTAAATATATAAGTCTACGCCTAATCCCTTATACAACACATAAGTGCTCTATCATGATACATCACATAAATACAATAACTAAAAATATACCAAAAATAGAGTTTTCATGATCTTCTACTATTGGGTTGAGGCTTTATGACTTCACTCTACACTTTGTCCTAAGCATCACTAAAACAAATGATGCACTAAGCTTAGAGCTTGGTGGTATATATAATAGCACTACACATAAATAACCACATGCAATATAGACCCATATTTTTTACAACATATGTATACTGTTCATAGCAAGACAAAAATATAAACATTCAAATAAATTAATCAACATTGTATGCATATTATCATCATTGTATTAAGTTAACTTATGCATAACATTTTTAATCTACAATTGTATTTAAGGATAATTTAAGTTCAAGAAATACAATTTATATCATAATTTTACATGCATAATTAGTTTGGCACTTACATGACCATTTTTCATGCTTATAAAACTTTCTATTTGTTATTCATATGAATCATTTATTTGCTTGGCCCATATTTAATAGATATGATCCTGAAATTGGATAATGGGATATGTACAGTACCCAAATGGGGCTTACACATCTATAGTCACACTAAATATATGTATATTAACCAAATGGGCCTTACATGACTATACCTGTATCATAAGTATATGTCCAGTACCCAAATAGGGCTTATGTAACTACACCCTCTTCAAATTTAGGCCCATAGGCCATTAAATGGCACCAAAGTACCATAGTAGTTATAAATCTCCCTAGTTCATTGATCAAGCTATCCAAGCTAGGTTGTCTTTTCTTATATAGCCATTTACTCATTCTTTGATTTAATCCATATGATCACATATGTTTGCCAATTAGTATATTTCTAATACATCTTAATTCACATCGCTACACATCTTTCCAATTTTTCAATATATATGCCTTAAGCATCTAAAGTACTCACCTTAGTTTTTTTGTTATAACACCTCCTACCTTATCCATTATATAGTCTGGGTAAGAGATGCCACTTCCTAGAAGGTCACCCATCTAAGTCCTACTCTCACCATAACTTATTTAAGTTGATAAGAAATGTTATTATATTTAATAATCAACTAGTATATTTGTTAGTTCTAGACTTGATTGGACCTAGTACAACAAAGGCACATGTCTATCTATTTTTTTGTAATATATATCTAATAGCCTTGCTATATAGTTATACACATAAAATCTCAAAAAAATAACAATCATTACACATTCAACTTGCAAACAATACTCATGATGGACTCATCTTACTTGTGGCTTTAACTAGTATGCTTTAGCTATTACTAGGACTCGATCCACCACTTTGCATGCCTTAATTGATATCTTACGCATTAGCAAAAAAGCCAAGGCATTGAGCATAATTTCCCAGTGGTTTATTCTAATACTATGGAAATTAAATCTTTAAATTTTTATAAATAATCATTAGTATAAACATGCTCTAATTATGTCCTTATTCCATTATCTTTTGTTACTTATAACATTTTCGTATTTTTTTCTATTCATAACTTTATTTTCTCATCCTAACATACCTTTCTATTGAGTAATGATCGGGCATTTTTGCCTGTTATACCCATTCCTCACTAAGTGTCTAACAATAGTTTAACATATTTCCTTATGTCATTCTTTATAGTATCTTTAAGAATATGCTCATATCTTTCCTTAATACATTCTGGTGATAATAAGTTCATTCATAATTATACATTTCCTAATAAACTTAGGACATATGTTCTTTCTTCATA
>CANXYI010537644.1:0-10898 GCA_948208565.1 Hura crepitans | reverse complement strand
TATTTTTCCATACCACGGAAGGCTTTACCTCCTGCACCCTTCTTAGCATCAATGGTGAGTTGAGGCCTAGGGCTTTCTCTTATTTCAAGTCGTACCGCGAGAATTTTCAGGTTAGGAAAAGGCTTAAAGAAAAAAATTTTAAAAGAAAACTTTGAGATCTTTGAACTATACATTAATATCCCTATTTATTAAGATTTTTTGTCATTTCATCATTATTAGGCAATTCGAACATGGGAGCCCCAGAAACCTAGTGTCTACAGGGACACCACTCAAAGAAGGAAGGCTACAACAGACCTTACCTAGGATTTTTTTTCCTCTAGGAGTTTAGAATGAGATATATATCATAGACCTAATTGGATAAGAGGCAATATGAGTTTCTAGACTTGAAGTAAAGGCACAGGTCAGTGTCTGAGCATGAGAAAGACTTTGCTCGATTGAGCAGGTATACAGAGGAGTTTGCACCCACTGAGGAGGAGTATTGTAAGAGGTTTAAAAAAGGCCTCAATATAGAGCTAAGTAAGTAAATAGCTACCACTAAGATTCAAGAATTCTCCTCTCTTGTGTCAATAGCCTATACAATAGAGGAAATGGTGAAAGAAAAGATGGAAATTTTCCAAAAGAAGAGACCTTTCATTGCAAGATAGACTAACTCAACACCTGATGTGGACAAGAAGCAAAAGGGCACTCAAGTTCCACAGTAGTCCCAAAGATAGAGCTAAACTTAAAGGTCATGGTAAACACCTCAATCCAAGCCTCAACCTCGACCATAGGCCACTAGTGCTCTAGTATTTATGGCAAGGAGTGTGCTTTTAGTGTGTAAGACATGTAACAAGAAACACTGAGGATTATGTTGGTAGACTAGATAGGGAGAGTGTTTTATCTATAGATCCAGAGAACACTATCAGAGGGAATAACCCAAAAGGTAGGTAGATGCTACCTAATTTCAAGCTTTTTCTCTAGCACCTAGTAGAGGCCAGAAGGAAAGTAAGAATGATAAGCCAAGCACAAGTTAGAGGATGAGTTCAGAGGCTCGAGCACTAGATTACCAGTATGTATGCAGGCTCGAGAGGAAGCTGAGGCTCCTAATGTGATCACTGGTACTTTCTCTTTTTTTGATACCTCTATTTTAGCATTGATAAACCAAAGATCTACTCATTGATATATCTGCACCATATGAGCACGAGATAAGGGTTTAAAACCTAAACCTATGGACATAGAAATCCTAGTTAGCAATCCCATTAGGTAAAATGTGGTAGTAAATAGAATATACAGATATTATCCTCTAGTAGTCTAAGACCAAGTATTCTTATTTGATCTTATTAAACTACCTTTTAATGAATTTAATGTCATTCTACATATGGATTGGTTGTATAAACATCGAGCAGTAGTTGATTGTGAATAGAAGAGACTCACCCTCTAAATAGTCAAGGGATGTTAGGTGATAGTAGTTGGGGAGTAGAGTTCTTTGCTTAATATCATCTCAGCTGTGACAACAAGATAACTAGTCTAAAAAAGATGTACGACTTATCTAGCTCATGTGATTGACATAAGTAATGTATAATAGAGCCTTAGCTAGATACCGGTGGTATCAAAATTTCTAGATGTGTTTCCAGATGAGTTACCATAATGAGAACTTGACTTTGAGGTCAAAGTATATCCTAATACTATTTTAGTATCTATTACTCTGTATTGGATGACACCTATAAAATTGAAGGAGTTAAAGGTGTACTTGTAAGAATTGTTAGATAAAGGGTTCATCATGCTGAGTACTTCTCTATAGGGAGCACCAATGCTTTTTGTGGAAAAGAAAGAGGGGTCACATTATCTGTCTATTGATTATAGATAACTGAATAAAGTGACAATCAAGAATAAGTACCTATTACCTAGAATTAAGGATCTCTTTGACCAGCTTAGAGGTGCTAGCGTGTTCTCTAAAATGGATTTAAGATCAGGGTATCACAAGTTAAGGATTAAGGAATCTGACATTTCAAAAATTGCTTTTTGCACTAGATATAGGCATTATGAGTTCTTAGTGATGCCCTTTGAACTCGTTAATGCTTCTGCAGCTTTCATAGACCATGAATAGAATCTTCAAGCCATATCTAGGCCAATTTATCACAGTCTTCATTAATGAGATTTTGGTATATTCTAAGAACTGAGAAAAGCATGAACATCATTTGAAGATCATGTTATAGACCATGAGAGAAAAATAGCTTTATGCTAAATTGAGTAAATATGAATTCTAGTTAAATAAGGTAACCTTTCTAAGCCATGTAACTTCAGTAAAAGGAATCAAGGTTGATCCAAGTAAAGTCAAAGCTATATTGGAATAGAAGCCTCCAAAGAATGTAATTGAAATCTAAAGCTTCCTAGAATTTGCTAGGTATTGTAGAAGATTTGTGAAGAGCTTCTCAATGATTACAACTCCGATGACTCGATTGTTATGAAAGAATGTGAAAATTTTATGAGATAATAAGTGCTAGGCAAGCTTTAACTAGCAAAAGGCAATGCTAATTGAAGCACCTTTCCTTACTCAACCTGAGCAAGGGAAAGACTTTGTGATTTATAGTAATGCATTACACAATGGACTCAAATGTGTTTTGATGCAAGATAGGAAAGTGGTAGCTTGTGCTTCAAGGTAACTAAAGCCACATAAACAAAATTACCCAACACATGACCTAGAGTTAGTTGTTATTATATTTGTATTGAAAGTTTAGAGGCATTACTTATATGGTGAGAGGTGTTATATCTATAATGATCATAAGAGTTTGAAATACCTCCCCATATATAAAGAGTTAAACTTGAGGCAGCAATGTTAGATGGAACTGGTAAAAGATTATAATTGTTTGATTGACTACCATCTAGGCAAAGCTAATGTGGTAACTGATGCCTTGAGCCAAAAGTTTATAGCAGCCATGAGAGCTAGGAATGCTAGAATAGAACACATTGAGGGTGATGCCATCTTAGATAAACTATAGGTGAAACTTAACCTAAAGCAACAGATGAATGAAGCACAAGTTTGAGACGACCACCTTATGCATATAATGAGTAGAGTCATAAAGGGGAAGATTATAGATTTCAAAATCAAGATGGATGGATGCTTGTATTTTCATGATAGGTCATATGTACTTGAGGTGAAAGAGATAAAGACACAAATTATAAGGGAACCATATGATACTTCGTATTTAATGCATTTAGAAAGGGCAAAGTTGTATCTAGATCCAAAGCCTATTATTAGTGGCTAAGAATGAAATGAGATGTAGCAGAGTATATAGCTCGATGCTTCACATGTCAATAGGTGAAAGCAGAACATCAAGTTCCTTTTGGATTACTACAACCAATAGCAATTCTAGAATAGAAATGGGAAAAGGTCACTATGGATTTTGTGATAGGACTACTAATGACTAGGAGTAATGTGATGCGGTTTGGGTGATTATAGATAGGCTGACCAAGAGAGCCCTCATCCTAGATAGGATAGACTATTCCTTAGAGAAATTGGCACAACTATACATAGAAGAAATTGTGAGATTACACCAGGTGCCACTAGCAATCATTTCTCATTGAGATCCTTGATTCACTTCAAAGTTTTAGAAGAAGTTGCAATAATCTTTGGGTACTCATCTAACTTTTAGCCACTACCTTTTATTCACAAATAGATGGATAATTAGAATGAGTTATACAAGTGTTAAAAGATATGTTCCATAGTTGTGCCATTGAATTTAAAGGGAGCTTAGACCAGTACTTACCTTTGGTAGAATTTGCCTACAATGATAGCTATCAAGCTAGCTTAGGCATGGCTCCCTATGAGGTATTATACCACAAAAGGTGTAGGACTCTACTATGTTTGAGCGAAGTGGGTGAAAGCAAGCTTATGAGACCTGACTTAGTTAGAGATGTCAAGCAAAAAGTTAAAATCATCAGGGAAAGGTTAAAGGGTGCCACTAACTGACAAAAGTCATATGCAGAATTAAAATGAAAAGATATTAAATATAAAGTTGAAGAAAAAGTGTTCTTGAAAGTATCACCATGGAAAAAGATACTTCAGTTTGGCAAGAAAAGAAAGTTGAGCCTAAGATTCATTAGTCCATATGAGGTTACAAAACATGTGGGACTAGTGGCCTATCTACTAGCATTACCAGTAGAATTACAACAAATTCATTATGTGTTCCACGTCTCGATGTTGAGGTGGTATAGATATGATCTTTCACATGTAATTCCTACAAAGGAGATCCAAGTGCGATTAGATTTGACTTATGAAGAAGTGATAATAGAAATATTAGCCAGGGAAGTCAAGGAATTTAGGAACAGATCCATCCCACTAGTGAAGATACTATGGAGACACCATAAGATTGAGGAAGCCACTTAGGAAAGTGAAAAGTAGTTGAAGGCTTAGTATTTGTACCTATTTTCTTCAGGTAATTTCGATGACAAAATTTCTTAAGAGGGGAAGGATTGTAACGCCTGAGAATTTTAGTTTTATGAACAGTACTCCCGAGGCATGAATAATGTCTCTCAAACATTTGGGGCACCTTATGATGGTCAAGAGGGAAGTGCTAGTCATAAAACTTTAATGGGCTAAAAATGATGAAAATGCAAAAAATTAAAACTTTTAGTAAAACCAATAAATCATTTTAGGCTAAAAACTAGTAAATAGCGACCTTAGTTGGTATTGTATAGAGAGAGGCCCAAGATGTGCCTGGATGGACCTAAAAATAGCTTACCTTGAATTTCAAAAATTCTAATTAATTTATTGGTGAAGGAATTTTAATTTTTTCAGGTCGTTTGATATTTATTCAACATTTCTTAGTTACCCGAGTGAATAGTTACCTTAGTTCCCTTCAGAGTTTTGACTTAAGATTTTAGAAGACCTTTAATAGGAACTATTGAGGATTTTTGGCACCAAAAGTATGATTTTTAGAGGTCTTGAATAATTAATTTAAATTTCTAAAGGTTAAAATGAAAATTAGATTAAAACAGACCATCGGATTAACATGTGGTATGATTCTAGCCATCCAAGTGTCTAATATAAAAGGAGTGTGACACATATAAGGTGTCACATATGCCATAACACCACCATCTCTTTCCTCCCTAGTGTGGCTGATGCCACTTTTCTCTCTCCTCCCTCTCTCTTTTTTTCATTTTTCCCCAAATCAAGGCCAAATCCACTAAAGCTCCTTCCACTAACAAAATTCAAAGAAAGTGTCTAATTTGGGATATGTGAGCACTTGATGGATAGTGCACAAAGTTAGTAAATATGTTCCTCTCTCAATTTTTATTTTAGGTTTAGGTAGTTCTAAGTGAGCCATGATTGACCATGTAACTTACTTTTGATTTAGAGCTATGTAAGATTTTTTAAAATTTTTCAAAACCCTAAATGATGCTTGTTTATAAGAAAATAGAAGAATATTGAAGAAGGGAAGCCAAGCAAGCCTTAAAGAGGTGGAATAGAAGATTTAAGGCCTGAGGTATGTGAATTTAATGTAATATAGGTTGTTGCTTATGTTGGTGTTCATGTGTGCATGTGTTAGTGTGTATGGAAATGGCATGATGTATGTATGTGTGTGTAATTGCATGGAAGGAATATGTAAGTGTGATAAGTGAGCGACATAATGCTTGAATGTGTAAAGATTGCATGAAAAAGGCATGTGATGGTATGTGTGATTGTATGGTCCAATGGTGTGTGAAGGAGAAATGTGTGTGTACATGTGTAATTAATATGGAAATGTAATGTAATTAGGCTTAAAAGTGAATGCAAAGTATGTTTGTGATATGAAATTCATAAAGAATGAATTGCAATACTTAAACATGGTACAGGTAAAAAGTGTGTCATGGATATAAGGTAGAAATATATGCATATGAGATAAAGGTTAATGCCAATTGCTATGAGTTACACTTATAGTTGTGTAATTGAAAGACTTAATTAGTGTAATATGATTAAAATAACAGCTAAGTGTAAGGAAAATGACACTTAATATCTATAAAAGTGCATTTAATGAAACTTAACTTAAAACATGAGGATAAATGTTTAGGATTATAAGACTATGAAAATGGACTAAGTGAATAGTACCATGGTGGTTATAATATGTTGTAAATAATGGTCACGTAATAATGGAAATGCATACATAATTAGCTTAATAATACATGACTAAAATGAGCATACGTTAAAAGATCTATAACTATGGATTTATAATGGAAACTAGAGCTGGCCCATTTTAGTTAGACACCTACTGGATGGGTTGACTAGTTAATCCAGTGAGTTAGCTACTATTAGGGCTTTTGGTCCATATGGGCCATTGCCTCTGTGTATGATATGGCGAGTACAGCCGTCGAGGTTTTACTAATGAGCCCTGCACACTTGGGTATTAGGAAGTCAGCACGGACTAATCTCTATTATCTAGGGTCATTGGGGAAGTTTTTAGGAACTAACTTTGGCCATTCTGGGTATTGGGAGGTTGGCATAGACTGATCCTTGTATACTCATCTTGTAGTAGATTTGGGAGGTCCCATAAGGCTGACCCCTACTATCCACCTAAGCATGATTAGTATTTAGGATTTGAGAGGTCCTTCAAGGCTAATCCCTGCTATCTCAATGGTTGGGATGTCTACCAAAACTAATCCCTAACACTCTGATTTAGGAGGTTTTTATGAACTAATCCTTATTATCAAGTGGAGATAGGTAGGTACGGCTACCAAGGTCCAAAATATAAGCCACTATATAACCTGGATCCCATTATCCAGTGTCTTAAAATGTAGTATCTCCATTATACTCCTTAATAGAATAAAAAGGCATAAAGACATAATATAATAGATAAACTATACATTTTTAATTAGAACTAAAAGTATGTAATATGATGTGTAAGTAATCTGAGTGATGACACATTATTGAACTGGATTTAAAATGACTTTATTGACATATAACTGAGATTATATGTATTGAATATGCTTAAAAAGAAAAGAGTTGCATTGAGTGTGTTGCATGTTTGCATAATACAATTTATATTACATTAAATTCACCACTGAGTGTATACTCAGTGTGTTAGTGTTTCGATCCATAGGTAAAGAACATTAGAGTGTTGTCTAACCTTAAGGTTCTAGTGTAGTTGCTTAATTCCTTGGGTATATTTTCTATGTTCCCTTTTAAGTTTTAACAGTAGAGGTCACTCATGTATGTATAAGGTTAGGGCTCAGTCTTGTAAATAGTTAAGTATTATGTTTTGACACATGATGGTCTGTAAATGAGAAAACATGTGCTATGCATATGTGTTGAGATATTATGCATGCTTGATGTTGGCTTATATACCGATCTGAGACCCTTGCTTGTATATGTATGATTGATTGATGTTGATTTGAGTTTTGGGGGACCGAGAGGGTCCAAGAGATGCAAAATGGCTGAGAAAGATTATAGAAGTGCATTTCTGTAGGTTTACAATTTTGGTTTTTCCCTTAGGCAGCCATTATGCTACTGAAATTTTTGTTAAAACTTTCTTGTCTAAAATTGTGATGAATTAGCTATTATAAATAAACAAGACAATAATAAGCAATAATAAAGTTAACCAATAGCAAATTCATATGAGATTAGGAGTTAAGGTATTGAGTCAATAAAAGTTAAATGAATGATAAGTGGGGTAGGTTCAGGATGGGTGACCTTTAGGAAAGTAGCATCTTTTATTTGGTCCTATTAGGGATTGGGTGGGGGATGTTACAAGATTTACATTCAAGTTGTATCATAGTAGTTATGAAATATGCAGGTATGATCTAGCACCCAAGAGTTTAGGTCATGGCATTCATGTGATGGTCTACACCTATGTAGTTAGTTATTTTTGCATATCCCTAAGATAATGACAACAAAATAGAGAGGTATGTATAGTTGGATGTTTATGAGTGTGTGTATGCCTTAGGTAGTTGTTTTAATGTTCTATTTGGTTTATAATGGTTTAGTTTAAGGCATGAGCCTCTAATAAATGATGCTTATTGGTAAGAATGTAGTTTTAGTAAAGTCGAGAATGTGTGTTATTATGGGAAGTGTTTTTTATACAGGTAAGAAATTTCTGGTAGAGCCCCTATACAATAGTTATGCTACCAAAAATTCATTTTAGGTCATCAACTTTTCAGAAACAAAACCATACATGCAGTCACTAGAGTTAGTCTATCCTAAAATTGAGGTTAATTAAGTAAATTGTAACCCTATTAATTCTAAGTATAATCTAGATAGTTGCACTTTTTCCATATACCAATTGTATATTGTAAAGAGAAGTTACATCTAGTAGGCATAGTTTGTTAATCTATTTATAAATAATCTTAATATAGGGTCAGTAGGGGGTGTATTTTTATTTATTATGTATGATATGCTAATGATTTTATCATCCTATGTATGTATATAGGTCAGTACAAATAAGCGACTTGTCTACACAAGCTATATTATGTCTATCTAACATTTTATGGAGATGTTTAATAATTGATTTATGGATGCAGATGTGAATCTTCAACAAAGTACCAGATATGAATTCTTTATGGTTTACACAAACTTAAAGTTGATAAGCTAGTGCCTGAATCTGTTGTGTTTTTGTCTTAATTCGATTTACTTCTTTAGTTCTTTTTACGAGTTGTAATCTTTATAAACTATAAAAGAATTAAAGTCCTATAAAAATGAATTTTAAGGTATGTTATAGTCTATATAAGGAGGAGAAAAGATTAGAATAAAGAATTAGATAATATTTATCTATTTAATGAATATGGTTATAAGTGTTAAATGAATAAGGTTTTTTAGACTCTTTTATTTGTAATAGGTAGTTTGATTAACCAATTTTGCATGCTAAAATTAACATGAGATCAACAGTTTTTATAGATAATTAATTAGTGTTTCCCTAATAAAATGATTTGAATTTTTCCTTATTAAAAGTCAAATAAAATGTATTTTAAGAAGGCCAATCTCTAATTTAGGGTTGGGTAGTTGACTACAATTTCATTAGGAATCTTGAGTCAATTATCAAGTCACAATCAACATAACAAGTGACTCCTTTCTGGATGTATATTTTATTTTCTTTTAATATGTAATTTTATGCAATTTAATTTTTTTAAATGATGTGAAGAAATGATGGATGGTTTAATTTAGTGCATACTTGTATGAAAAGGGATTAATAAACATCAGAATTTAAAAAAAGGCATATCAAAATGGTATAAATAGGATATTGATTCTAAATGTTTTCTAGGCAAAAGGTTAATAGGTTTTCCTTGTGTAGACCAGGTGGCAACTCTAACAAACCCCCCTATCCTCTATAATAGGCTTGCTTAATTTTTGTTAGTTGTAGGCTTATAAGACATATGGTTTCTAAGTGTACTAAGGCTTATAATTTAGATAAGTTAGAATATAATGATAAATTAAAGTTGTCTCCTCACAAATATTTCTAGAGGAATAAGTTGGATTGACAAAAGGAAGATAAGTTATAAGTGTCCTTGAATACCATCACTATAAATAAGAGAGAGAAGATATCTAAGGCTAACAATAATTCTAAAAAGATGGCATATAGTCTTAGTGATGTGTTATATAAGATGAATAGTATAGGGTTAGCAACGTCCAAGTTGAATATGAAAGAACAACAAAGCATATCCCATTATTGACATAATGGAATTAAAAATATAACACAAAATAATAATGAGCCAATTAACCATAACCTTACTCAAGTGAATTACATGAATAGGTGTGTGTAAATAATTCCATCAATGCTTATATCATTAATACAAATTTGACCACGCCTAATGTAGTTATAGATAATATGATATTTGATTAGGTGGATATTGTAATTTTGGCAATTTATAGAAGTAAATATATTAGGAAATAACTTTTAAATGGTCCTAAAGTGTTGAGCTTTGATAATAATAATTCTATTAGAGTCAATAGGCACCTAGAAATTAATAGACAATTGGAAAATAGCTATATCAATTTTAGTAATGATGGAAAAACAAAATTCAAAAAATGAGTGTCATTACTTGGAAAAGAATAAAGCAAGATAGAGGTATGGGTATGAATAATTATTATGAAGTAAAAGTGGGGAGTAATAAACAAGTTGATAATGAAATAAATTGGGAACTTGCTTTAAATAACCCAAACAAGAAACAAAGGGTTATAGTTGGAAAATTAGGAATGTAACTTTAAAGGTGATTTATGGCAAATTCCACAGTTGCTGTAACACCCAACTCCTCATATATGACTAATTATCTAAAGAGACAAAATCACAAGTTAGCTTATACTTAAACTTGATGCTAACAATCCCTTAAGAAGTTTCAAAGAAAGGTTCTAGTTAAACTTATTTATGACTTTATCATTACATAGAAATCTATTAAAGCTAAAGGACAGTTTGAAATTAAATTTCGACAACATAACGGTTGTCTGAGTGCCTTACAAAAAATTTTCCTATAAAAAAATATTTATATAAATAGTATAATCATTAAAATCAATCATTCAGTCATCACCTACTATAATAACATTAAACAATAGCAACAACACTGCAACATCACATTTATAAGTCTATCACCACTTGTGAAAACTCAAGGACAGAACTAAAGACTTTTCCCTAAAAGAAAATGTCAAATAAGGTTTATCATGTCTAGTTTTAGTACATGTCAACTTGCTATCAAGCAATCAACTTAGTTGGACTCTTATATCTCTAAGTATCCCATTTCATATGACTTTCACAATTCATCGAATCTATGAATTAAAAATGATCAAACCACCCTATTTACACATGTTGTAAAACATATTAGTAATATTTATGTCCCTAACATTAATATAGTCTATACATGCCATTCAAGACACTAGATACTTTAAATGAAAAGAAAGAACTATATGCACAACCAATTATGCTAGACTAGGATCTTGATGCTTACTCTAGTGCTTCTAA
>CANXYI010537580.1:0-11827 GCA_948208565.1 Hura crepitans | reverse complement strand
TCGAAACGAATACATAGCATCCTATACTTGACCCGGGTTAATGTTTAGGTATAAGGGTGTTACAATTTTTTTTGTGTTTCCAAAGCTTTGAAAACTATGGTTTGGTTACCTTTTTCCTTCAAAATTTTCTACTTTTGATATAGGCTAAGTTTTAAAAAGCCCAATTCTTATTTTTAGTATGGCATGGTATGGATTAGTGATTGTATGATGTAGCACACCCCTATCATGTTGAATGTGATGAGTGATGTGAAACATGGTCATCCTTGTCAAAAGTATATTTAATTATATGTGTACATTGCTTAGTTGCGTGTATGAGCATTTAGTATATTTAGTGGCTTAAGCACATAATGTGGTGCACATTCATGTGTTGACTCTAGTCAAATGGAGAAAGGGCATCATAGACTCCATCATTTAAAAGTTTCAAGACAAGATAGAAGCCATGTCATGATTAATCTATAAAGGAAGAGCTATAGATTTAAATGATATCTCCCTTGGGATTGATGAACACTTAACCTATAAGTTCCATAGGCTAGATATGAGCAAATTTGATAGGACATTAGTTCATAGTGTGCATTTAAACATTATATAACCTTGATGATGGGTGAAGGCTAATAGTGAAACAAATCTTTGACCTTTATAGCATGTCATTAATTGGCAAGGCCCTAGGTTGGTATCATAATTTGGAGCGATTAATAAGAGAAGATTGGGGTGAGTAAGCCAAAGATGTTGTTAATCAATATTACTATAATGTTAGTGTTAGTGTTAAAGTGACCCTAAAGGATTTAAAGTTGCTTAAACAAAAGTACAATGAGATATTCAAGGATTACTTAGGGAGATGGAGATCTACTAAGCTAGAGATAAGGGACAAGCCAAATGATGTGGATCAAATCAAAATGTTCATCCAAAATTTCACCCTATATCTTAATTGTGGGTTAAAGGCTAAAGGAATCAAAGATTGGAATTCATTGAAGGAAATCTTCATAGATTTGGAGAAAAAGAATAAGGCCAAAAAGGAAAGAAAGGATTCTATTCTAGTTAGAAAGAAATAGTCGGGGCTCCTAAGGCACAAAGATGGTTGATGTGTCTGCTATAGCTAAAAGGTGCGCTCTAATTTAGGATGGCCTCTATCCTAGGTCGCAAAAGTAAACAAAAGAAGGGAAGTTACATCCACTACCTACCAAGCATGTAAAATTGCATTATGCTTATAAATATTGTGAGTACAATCGGTAGATAGGTCATCTCACTGATATTTATAGGTCTTTAAGGAGCACAATTCAAGATATTGATTGATACTAGAAAAATTCAAATGCCTAAGGAAGGGAAGAAAAAGGTGTAAGGATCCTATCATAATGTTCGCCTACTAATTTTTATGTAGACCTGAGCTTAACAAAATGGGTGGTACTTCAAGATGTTGATGGTACTTCCCACACATATGATATTGGTGAGTGTTTAAGTAGTATGAATGCAAGAGTCTAGTATGAGAAAGATATCCAAAGTCTAGTATAAGTTAGATTTCAAAGAAGATGTAAGAGGAAGAGAGAAAAAAAAGAACATCATGATTAAGTTCAAAAAGAAAGACATTATTAGGGAGTGTAATTAGACCTATAGTATCTAAGATGATTTTAACATGGAATCTAAAAGGGTAGTGGGTGAGATTGTTAGGAATGAGGGAGTTAAAGTGGTGACCTATAATAGTTATATAGTGCCTGAAGTATCCCCTAAGGATAAAGGAAAGGCTTCTAAGGTTAAAGAATCACTTGAAAAAGACATTCTATGTCACATCTGCAGCATTTTATGCTTGGTCAAAATAAATTAGTGAGCGCAATTTTGAAGGGATATTAAATAAATGGCAGTTGAATTGATTTAAACCAATGTTATTGGCATAATTAGAGAAAGAGTATTGGTAAAAGTTGAGTTAATTAAGAAGTTTTGTATGAAATGAATTAACTTTGTAGTGATATGAATTTATGAGAGATGAATTATGTAATAATAATAATTAAAAAGAGGAAACAAACTTAATATATAGTAGTGGACACATGTGGAAATTTTAGGGCAGTATAATTTGATTACCAAGAGGGATCAAATGGTAAAGTATAGAAGAAAATTTAAAGAAAAAAAAGGGAATTGAGACTTTCAACCAAAAGAAACTTGAGGAAACAGTGGGGGAATCGAGTAGTAGGAGAATCGACAATTTTTAGGGGCATTGGTGAGGAAGCTAGAAAGGCCACCAAAGAATAGCTGAGAGAGAGACATTCAAAGGTAGTGGGATGTTGCAATTATAAGCTGCACTGGGGTCCAACTTAGGAGCATGAATTTGTAGTTGCCACACCTACTATAGTTAGCAAATGAGCAAAGAGGTAAGTTGTGTTGAATTTTGAGATTGGTTGGTGTGAGCAAAAAAAATAGGAGTGAGTAGCTTTACTACTACAATGCCCTAATGCAGCAGGTGTAGTACCCTATTGCATGGCTACTACTACTATTCTGTGCATGTAACAAGCAATGCTATTGTAACTCCCTTAATTGGATTCCCAAAGAAACCTAAGAAGAAGTACCTTGCCCGCTAGGTCACCCATCCTTAACTTCACCTACAGTTATTCATTTAACTTTTACTTATTCTATACTATATAATTCTATCTGACTCTAAATTCAATTTTGTCTATTCTTATAGCCCATTTAGGTTCATACCAATAGGTATAGGTAGACCAATATGGGGAAATTCCAAATCAAATAGATTTTCTTAGAATTTCGGCCGCATAACGACTACTCGAGTCATTATCTCAAAATTTTCAACCAATGAAACACTTCTATAATAGATTCTCACATCTCTTTGACCCTTCTAGTCTCATAGATATCAACCTAACATTACCATTTGTTAAACAGTAACACATGCCTCAGACCACAATTAAGAAAATACATATAAGGCTTTAAGCTCAAAAATAATAACATAATCCATACATTCACAAAAAGGGATTAATAACTAATTAATTACAACATAGTTTATATTTATACAATTACATCCGGTGTCTCTTATATACATAACACCCATTTCCCACCTAAGTATATAGAGTCCAAAAACTATACAAATGTACATCATCAACCTTCTTAGGAATGACCTCTGAACTTTGCTGCATGCTTTACGAGGCTACATCCTTATTGTGGTTACCTCTGCATCGAAATAGGTATGCTAAGTATATAATATACTCAATGGTGAATTCAAGCATTTAAAACATGTCCAACAATCTAATCTTGTAAAATGTATCATGATTTTATCTTGTTATGAAATCTAGGTACAACCTAGATCACTAACATATAAATTTGCCATTTTACCCCTAGGGTCTTTCTGTTCGTAAATTATCTAGTTAATCATTCTAACTCATGTAAAGTATAGTTTTAGGGTCATTTTTAATAATTGAATGCATAATAATTACTAATTAAGCTAGTAAATATTGTCCATGTAAAATTACCAAAATACCCCTATATTATATTTTAATGTCTCTTATAAGTTATGTTGTTCTTATTTAATTTGTTTCAGCTGGCCCATCTAGAAAGACAACACTAATAGACACTAGGTCTTGAGGGAAATAAAGTAGTGCAGTGGTCCACATTATAAACCTTAACCACTACACTAACCTGAATAAATTGTGGCACCTAAGGTGCAGATAACGAGGTGTGGTTTACCTAGCAGGCTGGTTTGTCCAACAGACTAGTATAATGGCCCTCCAAGACCTTCGTCATTGCATCGACATTATTTTAAGTATCTGTGATAGGGTAACTATGCCTTCCAAGTAGACTGGCCTATCTGATAGACAAGTGTAGTGGCCCATGCATTACCTATGTTGCTGCACCAATAAAATCAATACTAGCATCATATGGCAAGGGTAAAAAGTTTTCTGTCCAACAGACTAGCACAGTGGCCCTAATAGGGACCTACACCACTATACCGGTCCTATTTGAAAAAAGACAATGTAGGAGCAGCTAAGAATCCCTAAGTTGATCAGTCAACCCAACCAATGGGTGTCTATCTAATGGGTTATCTATCCTCAATTTGTGTCCATTTCTTTATTGATTAACATGTTATGATATTATTAACCCAAAAATAGATAGTTATAATTTTTATGGCAGCGTTGAAATTTAGCTCGGTCTAGTATGGCCACAAATAGTCTATATAGGGTGAAATCTCATAAAATATTTTCAAGGGTGTAATTGCCAATAATTATGGTATATTATGCTAGACTTTATTTCATAAGTATCTCTTAATTATATGACATTTAATGTCCAGTGGTATTATTGCTTCAAGTAGTGGTCATTTTAGGATAGTTATAGGTCATTACGACAAGTTTTCACTAAATTTCTAAGTTCATTTCTTAGGCATTTTCTATATAGTTTTTAACATTGTTCTTATAAGGTTTATAACCCATAAGCAAACTAATCATAAGTCATTTACTATGCCAAAATATGGCTTAAAATGCCATCCCATTCAGTTACAAGACATAGCCCTCAAAGGCGCACAATATGGACATATTTTTCAATTACAAGCCATAGCCTTTATAGGCAATTTACAAGCCACTTTTCACACCTTATTTCTAGCAAAGTTTTAAGGTCATTTTAAAGTCATTTTTCAAGCCATTTCTTGACTACATTACATGACATTTTAAGTTATACATTAACTTAGTTCATGCTAATTCTATACCATGCATTACATGCACATAATCTCATATCACTCATGTATATTAAGCTTGACCATATGCCATACTTACCATGCTTCCCCATAACACTGATACCTCTCAACCACTAAGAGATTCATTGCCATTACATGCCCTTTGGCATCACTTATCATGTATATATCTTTAAACATTACCAAGCTAGGATATATACACATATATATACCTCATACAATGCATACCATGCCATTACACAAGCCATACATGCCTATGCCATATATCACACACATATGTACATGGTTTGTTTCACCAAAATCACCTGTTATACATGCATTCCTATGCCAACCTCTAACTTTTACCATGATTCACACATCATACCCCTAATATTCATGCCATAACCCACACTCACACCTCTTGGCTACACCCAACCTTCATGCCAATTATATCTTTTTCTATCTCTTTGGAAATAATTCCGTTATATATCAACATTACAATAACCAATTTATACATCAAATATCATGCATACACCTTAACCTAGTTGCACATCTCTCGACCAATTACAAGTTTAACATTACTTTCCTTTCTTTTCATTAATTACCCATGTAATTTACATACATTTAAGCTATATCCTACCATACCCCAATGCAACTACCTTTCCAAGCTTGTTTTTGTACATAAACCATTCTTAAACCAAAAGAGAAGCTACTAAAATTGAAAGGCATGAAGTGAATGCTTTAATTCACTTACCTCACACTTAAGAAATGAGGAATCCACACTTTAAGCCTCTAAGCCACATTTCAAGCCCACTTTATGATAGTTTTACCTCAGTTCCTTCAAGCTTTTCTCCTCTTAAATCACCATAAAAACCATCAAAGCATAAATTATTAGACCTTAGGCATCCTAAACAGCCATTTACAACCCAAAAGAACTAAGAAAATCCAAGGAGAATGCTAAAGAACTCACCTTGTTCCCTTTTTGGACAAATTTTATCTAAGAAACTTTGGTGATTTTTAATTTATACTTGAAAACTTCTTTTTCTTTGATTCTTCATCCTCTAGCTCCCTAACACATCAAGTTGAATTTATTTGAGAAGAATTTTCAAAAATGGGTTGAAGATGTTAAAAATAGTTGTTCAAGGTAAAGGTTGTGTTGATTTTCTATTAGCAGCAAGGGAAAGAATTTTGTTTGTTTAAGTGAAAAAGTCCACTTGCCAATCACTTTTGTCACTTAATATGGGCATTAGACCAAATGTCTAGGTGTGGGTGGGTCCCACAGCCACCCAAACCATTTTAAAATGGCTCGATTTTTTTTAGCAAACTTCAAAAATTCACCAAAATTCACACGAACATCGAAAAACTACACTGTTTATTTTAAAATTCATATTTTAATTCCCTCCACATAGTCTTAAATTTTTGCTGCCAAATTCCATTGATAGGATAGTTTTCAGACTACCTTGATTTGCATGCCAACCGTAAAAATTACGAGAATTTACAAATGGCCACAAAATTCAAAGATTCTTTCACCAATAGACTCAAAGGTATTTTTAAGCTTTAGGGTCTGATATTTTTCTGTCCGTCCGAGCATATCACAGGTCATTCCCTACTCAAAAAAATTTTTATTACCTAAAAGGGTAGTTTATAATCCAAAATGAATTATTGTTCTGCTAAATTTTTAAATTTTACCTTTTGAATCAATTTAAAGCCCCTCGAAGTTTCATGACCATTATCACTATCTCAATTTATGTGCAAGTGACTCGACACCCCGGGCACACTTCTCGAACCTAGTGGCACTATTCACAGAGCCTTGAAACACAGGCATTACAGTTCTTCACCTCTTAAGAAAATTTTATCCTCGAAATTACTTGGTTTAAATAAATTAGGATATTGGGCTCTTATCTGCTCTTTTGGCACCTAAGTAGCTTCTTCTGCATTTTGGTATCTCTATAGTACTTTAAACCCGTGGTATGGACTTATTCCGTAATTGCTTCACTTCTCATGCCAAAATCTGAATTGATTCCTCTTTATAACTCAGATCAGGTTATACTTCAATATCTACCATCAGGATCACATGTGATGGATTCGATTTGTACCTCCTGAGCATAGAAATATGGAAAACATCGTGTATCTATTGTAGCTCAGGTGGTAATGCTAGCCTGTATGCTAGAGGTTTGACCTTTTGTGTAATCTCATCGGGTTTGATAAATCTAGGACTTAATTTCCCCCTTTTCCTAAATCTTAGCACCTTTCTCTCTGAAGAAACCTTTTAAAACACTTTCTCCCCCACTGTATACTCAATATCTCTCTGCTTTAGGTCTATATATGATTTCTATCTATCCACAGTTGCTTTTAGCCTTTCCCTGATTATCTTCTCTTTTTCCTTAACATCTCTTATTAAATCCACACAAGAAATCTTGCTTTCTCCATGTTTACTCTAGCATAAGGGTGTTTTACATCATCTACCATAAAATACTTCATATGGGGACATCCCTAAGCTAGACTAGTAACTATTATTATTGGCAAACTTTGCTAAAGACAAGTATTGATCTCATTTACCCTTAAGCTCAATAGCACATCCTCGCAACATATCTTTAAGTATTTGTATCACCTTCTTTGTCTATCCACCACTCTGAGGATGAAAAGCTATGCTATAGGCCAATCTAGTGCCTACTATTTCCTGTAACTTCTTCTAAAATTAGGATGTGAAGTGAGGATCCCTGTCAGAAATGATGGTTACTAGCACACCATGTAACCTGACTACTTCCTCCATATATAGTCGAGCCAGCCTCTTTGAGGAGTAATCCATTCTAAATAGGATAAAGTGAGCTATCTTCATCAGTTTGTTAATAATCACCTATGTAACATCACATTTACCTTTAGTCAAAGGTAAACCCATCACAAAATTCATGGTCACCTTTACCCATTTCCACTTTGGTGTTGCTATAGAATGTAGCAATCTAGAAGGAACTTGATGTTTAGCTTTCACCTATTGGCAAGGAAAACACTTTGTAACATACTCTGCCATATCTCTTTTAATACCAAGCCACCAATAATGAGATTTTAGGTCCAAATACATTTTTGTGCTCCTAGAATGCATGCAATAAGGAGTTTTATATGCATCTTTTAGTATCTATAACCTCAGGTCATCTGTACTAGGTACACAAAACATGTTCTGACAATATAGACACCCGTCTCCTGTCAACTCAAAGCCTATGGCCTTCCCCTCTTTAGCTTTGCTTGCCATCTAAACCAACTATTCATCTTTCATATGGTTTTCCTTAATTTTTTGTCTAAAATCTGGCTTTATTTGTAACTTAGTCAACACAACATCTTCTAAAGTGTACTACAACCTTGCATTTATAGCTTTTAGAGTCATCATAAACTTCTAACTCAAAGTATCTACCACCACATTTGCTTTCCTTGGGTGGTAATCAATCAAGCAGTCATAGTCATTTATCAGTTCCAACCACCTTCTCTATCTCAAGTTCTATTCTTTCTGAGTAAAGAGGTATTTCAAACCTTTATGATCAGTATATTTGTAGTATTTCTCTCTTCATAGATAGAGCCTCCATATTTCCAAAGCAAAAACAATAACAGCTAGCTCTAAGTCTTGAGTAGGATAATTCCTCTTATGTGGCTTCAACTGTCTTGAAGCATAAGCTACTACCTTCCCATCCAGCATTAGCACTCATCCCAAGCCATTCAATGAAGCATCATTATATATTGTAAAATCCTTACCCTATTCAAGTTGAATTAGGATTGGAGCTTCTATTAACATTTTCTTCAATTGCTCAAAACTAGCTTGACACTTATCATCCCACTCAAACCTCACATTCTTTTTTATCAGTTTAGTTAAAAGAGTGGCAATGATGGAGAACTCTTTTACAAATCTCCTATAATACCCAGTTAATCCTAGAAAATTTCTCACTTCAGTTACATTCTTAGGTGGTTCCAACTCCAACACTGCCTTTACCTTACTAGGTCAACTCTGATTCCCTCAACTGAAACTAAGTGCCCTAGAAAAGCCACTTCACTTAGCTAAAACTCACACTTACTAAGCTTGGCATACAATTATTTCTCTCTTAGGGTCTGTAACACAACCTTGAGATTTTGTTTATGCTCTCTCTAGTTTTTAGAATACACCAGAATATGATCTATGAATACCACAACAAATTGATCAAAGTAAGGCTAAAAAACTCCATTCATGATATCTATAAAAGCTACTGGTGCATTGGTGAGCCCAAATGGCATCACTAAGAACTCATAGTGCTCGTAGTTAGTTTTAAAGGTAGTTTTAGGAATGTCAACCTCCTTAATTCATAGCTGATGGTATCTAGATCTCATATCAATGTTTGAAAATACACTTGCACATCTAAACTGATCAAAAAGATCATTTATCCTGGGCAATGGATAATTATTCTTCACAGTCATTCTATTTAGCTGCCTATAATTAATACATAATTTAAGCAACCTATCTTTCTTCTTTACAAATAGCACAGGTGCTCCATAAAGAGATACAGAGGGTCTAATAAAACCCTTATCTAATAGGTCTTATAGTTATACTTTATGTTCTTTTAATTCTATAGGTGTAATTCGAAAAGTAGCAATAGATATTGTAGTTGTATCAGGATATACCTAAATTTCAAAATCTAGTTCCCTTTGAGGTGGTAAGATTGGTTGCTTATTAGGGAATACATTAGGAAACTCAAAAAATAATTGGAATATGTGCCAAATTAGAGTTAGAAACATTCAAGTCAATAGCATAGGCAAAATATGCCTTATAACCCTTCTATACAAGTTTTGGTGCTTTAATAGCGGAGATAAGATTATTTAGAACACTTTTCTCACCATCCATTATCACTATTTGTCCCTCTACTATCTGGTGGGTTAACTTCTTATGTCTATAGTCAATCATGGCTTGATGTTCAGTGAGCCAATCTATTCCTAGGATCATTTCAAACTCATCAAATGGCAAATCAATCAAATTAGCAGAAAATCTATACCCCTAAATCACTAGAGGTTATTAACTGCACACCTTATTCACAAACACACACTGCCCTAAAGGATTACTAACTTTGATGCCTACATCAACATGTTTAAGATCTAACTACCTATTCTATGCTTATCTAGCACATAAATATGAATGTATAGTACTAGGGTCTATCAAAACCAAAACTATAACATCAAATAAATAAAAAGTACCAATTATGATATCTAGTACTATAGCCTCTTCTCTGGCTCTCATAACATACTTCCTTATTGAAGCAAGAGCCTTAGTTTTGGTACCATGGTTAGAACTAGGTTGCTTACCTCTATTTTGCCTCTAACCCCTATTTTGAGGTGCAATATTAGATGCCTGTGTCTGAGCAGCCTCTACCTGCCTCTGAAGAAACTCACTTCTATAGTGAACTCTAACACCACAATGGAAACACTTTGCTCTTTTGCCTACTCTGCACTACCCTTAATGCCTCTTCTAATGAGTGGTATAAGTGGGAGGTCCATTCCTATTACCCTTTGTACTAAGAGCACTATCAGCTCGAGGAGGCAATCGAGGTCTACTCAAAGAAGCTTTTCTAGACCTCTAGGTCTGTGCTGGTCTCTGCCCCTAGTACCTTATCTGATACTAGGACCTAGGTTGAGATTGTGTCTATAACTGAGCCTTTCTCCTCTTTTTACCAACCCTTGGCACTTCACTAGACTGTCCCACAGTGAACTGTCTCTTTCTCTTAAAGAAATCCCTATTTTCTTACATCATTTCTTCTATGTCATATATAGCTAACACTAGTACTGCAAAGTCTCTCTCCTTGGGATTTGCTATTTGTATCCTCAGCTCTATATTCAGCCCTATTAAAAATCCCTTACATTTTCTTCATCATTAGGAATAAAATCTTAAGCATTTTTTAAGAGTTTGGTAAAGTCCTTTTCATATTCTAACACTATTCTCTTTCCCTACCTCAAATCTAGGCATTCTTGTCTCTTTTTATCCTTATAGGTGTTAGGGATGTATTTCTTTCTAAAATCCATAAGAAAAAAAATTCCCAAGTCATAGTATTCCACCAGTTGTAAGCTTCTTTCTGTAGAAGATAAGTGGCACACTGTAGATTTTCTACTTCAATACAGTTTAACTGCCCCAAAACTCTAAATGTCCTTTCTAACTAGTACTCAGTAATGGCAGCATCATCCTCCTTCATCCCTAAGAAATCAATAGCTCCCATTTTCCTCAGCCTTTCTAGAAGAGTCTTATGTGGAGGATCTAGTGGTGGAGGTGGAGCTGTAGTAGCAATAAAAGTATGTCTAAGCAAATTTACTATCTACTACAATAAAGAAGGAGATGCTTCTGCCTATTGTTTACTAGGCACTTGTGACTATGGCTGATGTACAACATCACTGGGTTTAAATACTGATGAATTCCTACCCTATGTATAGTAGTTGGTAGAAAGCTAGCCACTTCCTTGGCCCCTCTTTTTAGTACCTAATCAGCCATATTCTTATTGCAAAAGGAGTAACTTATCATCCCCATGCAAAATAATAGTTCAGAAGAATTTGAAACATAGAAATTTGCACTCATGTACTTAGCCTAGGAACATTAACCTATGCTCTTATACCATAAAATATAACACCCCTTACTAAATTCCTGAAGAAACCCAATAAGCGGTGCACTTTCCGTTAGGTTACCTATCTTTAACTTCCATACTGTCATTCATCTAACTTTTACCTATTATATACTATATAATTTTAGCTGACTCCAAATTCAATTCTATTTGTTCTTACTATCTATTTAGGTTCATACCAACATGTGTAGACTAATACAGGGAAATTCCAAGTCAAACAGATTTTCCTAAAATTTCGGCAACATAACGGTTGCCCGGGTCACTATCTTAAAATTTTCAACTTGTGAAACACTTCTAAAATAAATTCTCACATCTCTTGGAACCTTCTAGTCCCCTAGATATGAACCTAAAATCACCATCTATCAAATAGCAATACTAGCCTCAAGCCACAATTAAGAAAATACACATAAAGCCTTAAGCTCACAAACATCAACATAAGCCATACATTCCCAAAAGGGATTCATAATTGATTAATTATAGCATACTTTGTATTTATACAATTACATGTGGTGTCCCTTATATACATAAGACATATTTCCCACCTAAGTACATAGAGTGC
>CANXYI010537527.1:0-14403 GCA_948208565.1 Hura crepitans | reverse complement strand
TACACATTCACATGTATGCAAATCATAGGCATAAGACTGGGGGTTAGTTTTAGAACCACTTGACTAAGAGATCATGGTTTGTAACCCTATAAGCCAATATATGGTAGTTGACATAATATATAGAGACTGCCCATTAATAATACAAGATCTTTAATTTCTTGTCAACCTCATATAATTACCCTTTGATAAATTTGACTTGATATTGCATGTGGACTAGTTGTCCAAATACCAATCGCTTTTTTGTTAGAAGCATAAGAAATTAACTCTGTAGGCTGATGATAAGTTTGAAATCACTATCATTGGAGAAAGAATTAATTTCTTATCTAACATGATATCTGTGGTCACTATTAGGTGATTGATGAGGAAGGGTTGTCAAGCATATCTTGCTCATGTGGTTAACACTAAAATAGAAGAACTAGATGCTAGTGGAATACTGATTGCAGCTAAGTTTATTGATGTTTTCCCAAAAGAATTATTAGGTTTGCCACTAGAAAGAGAACTTGAGTTTAGTATTGAGGTATTACTTATACTGCTCTAATGTTAATAGTGCCTTATTGTATAGTATCAATAAAATTGAAAGAGGTAAAGCTTCAGTTGCAAGAGCAACTAGAGAAGGGTTTTATCAGATTGAGTGTTTCACCATAAGGAGTACTAGTTCTATTTGTTAAAAAGAATGATGGTTCACTTCAGTTATGTGTTGACTACTAATAATTGAATAAAGTGACCATCAAGAACAAGTATCCTTTCCCATGGATCGATGATCTATTTGATTAGCTTAGAGGAGCTAGAGTGTTCTTTGTGATAGATTTTATATGTGAATATTATTAGTTGAGAGTGAAGAATTGGATGTGGCAAAAACTACTTTTCAGAATGTGGTATGGTAATTATATGTTCTTAGGAATGCTATTTGGCCTTAAAAATACTTTTACAACATTTATAGACTTAATGAATAGAGTCTTTAGGCCTTATCTTAACTAGTTTGTTGTAGTTTTCATAGGTGACATTCTGGTTTACTCAAAGAACAAGGAAAAGCATGAATAGCACTTGAGAATATTTCTTTAGATTATGAGAGAAAAAAAGCTATATGCCATGCATAGCAAGTGTGAGTTTTAGTTGAGTGAAGTGTCTTTCTTAGGTCATAGCATTAGTAGATGGTATTTGAGTTGATCCTAATAAGATAGAGGTAGTGATAGAGTGGAAGCCACTTAAGAACACTTTAGAGTTGGCAGGGTACTACAAATAGTTTGTCAAGGGGTTTTCTTTGATAGAAACCCCAATAACACAATTATTGATGAAAGATGTTTAGCTTGTTTAGGATGGAAAATGTTAGAATAGCTTCAATAAGCTCAAGGTTATGTTGACAGAGGTTTCGATTCTTGTGTAGCTAGTTTCGGGGAAGGACTTCACTATATACAGTGATGCATCTCATAATGGATTAGGATATGTGCTAATACAAGATGGCAAGGTTGTTGCCTATGCTTTAAGATAGTTGAAGCCACATGAGAAGAATTACCCTACTCATGATTTAGAGCTTGCAACTATTGTGTTTGCTCTAAAGATATGGTGAGATTATATGTATGGGGAAAAGTGTTACATCTACATGGATCATAAGAGTTTTAAGTATCTTCCTACAAAAAGGACCTAAACATGAGATAGAGGAGGTGGATATAATTAATTAAGGATTATGACTACCTGATTGATTACCATATAGGGAAGGCTAATATAGTGGTTGATGCACTTAGTAAGAAGTTTATGGCAACCATGAGAGCCATTAATGTTATATTATAGCTCACAGGTGATATTGCCTTGTTAGCTAAGATACAAGTCAAAGTAAGTCTGTTATAACAAATGAAGGATTATTAGAGAGATTATTAAAGGCTGATGAGTATTATAAGTGCTATCAAAGAGAGAAAGTTGATAAAGTATGAGATAAAGGGAGATGGCTATTTGTACTATCATGATAGAATTTGTGTGCTAGATGTCGAAGAGTTGAAGAAGTAGATTCTATAAGAAGTTCACAGTACTCCTTATACAATACATCCTGGTAGCAATAAGATGCATCAAGATTTAAAGCTTTCTTATTAATGGCTAAGCTTAAAGAGAGATGTATCTGAGTATGTGATGAGGTGCCTTACATGTCAGCAAGTAAAGGCAAAGCACTAGGTTCCTTTTGGACTACTTCATCTTATAGGAATTCCACAATGGAAATGGGATAGAGTGACCATGGACTTCTTGTTTGGGCTACCTATGACTAAGAGTAGGTGTGACTCAGTATGGGTGATTGCAAATCATTTGACAAAGATGTCTTATTTTATATCTATGAGAATGGACTACACCTTAGAGAAGCTACCAGAGCTCTATTTGGATGAGATAGTTAGGTTGTACAGAGTGCCATCTTCGATAATATTGAATTAAGATCCAAAGTTCACATCAAGGTTTTGGAAGAAACTTTAAAATTCCTTGGGTATTAGATTGAGCTTCAGTACAACATTCCATCCATAGATTGATGAATAATTCAAGATAGTCATTCAAGTGTTTAATGATATGTTGAGGGGTTATGCATTGGAATTCAAGGGAAGCTGGGACTGATACTTATCCTTAGCTGAGTTCACTTATAACAATAGTCATTAAGCAAGTATTGGTGTAGCTCCTTATGAAGCCTTATATGAAAAAAAGTGTATAATGCCTTTATGTTGGAATGAGCTCAATGAAACTAAGTTTATAGGGCCAGACTTGATATAAGATACAGAAGAGAAGGTAAAGATTATCAGAGAGTGCTTGAAAGTAGTTTCTTACAAAAAGAAGTCATATGTAGATCTAAAAAGGAAAAAGGTGGAATATGAAGCAGGTGATAAGGTTTTTCTCAAGGTTTCACCCTGGAAGAAGGTTTTTCATTTTGGAAGGGAAGGTAAGTTAAGTCCTAGGTTTATTGGGTTGCACGAGATAATAGAACGTATAGGGCCAGTAGCCTAAAAACTAGCTTTACCTTTAGAACATCAATGGATCCATGACGTTTTCCTTCTTTTCATGCTCAAAAGATACAGGTCAGATGCTATGCAAGTGTTAACAATAGAAGATATAGAAGTTAATCTTGACTTGTCTTATAAAGAAGAACTAGTGAGGACTATTGACAAAGCGAAGAAGGAATTGACGAACAAGATAGTACTTTTGGTGAAGGTTCTTTGGAAACACTACGGATGGAAGAAATAACCTGGGAGATGGAAGCTCATATTAAAGAGCATTATCTATAATTATTTAAACTATACACTACTTTAATGTTGATGATGAAATTTATTTAATAGGGGAGCAAATGTAACACCTAAAAAATCCCAACATTATGAATAGTACTTACCTAAGATGAATAGTGTTCCCGAGGCTCGGGATACATTAAAGGCACCAGATGAAATTATTAATCACAAAATAATTTTTGGTAAAGTTTGAAATCAATCTAAGGTCATTAGAGTGGTTAAAAATGCTAAGAAAGTTTTTACGATAATGTCTTAGGAATAATGACCAAGGCAAAGCTGAACCGTAATTCAAAGTTGCACAAAAAATTTAAAAATTATATAATCTGATACTTAAAAATTCTAATGAATCTGATGGCACTGAAATTGAATTTTTTGATATTAGGAAGTAATTTTTCTAGAAAATGGGCAATATAAAAATAATTAAATTAATTGGTTTTTTTGCATTTTTAAGCAAAACTTTTTAAAGGAAATAAAGGGATAATAAAAGTGCATTATTCCATTAAAAATGGAAATTCAATTGGCCTAAGGAAAGGAGAAAATTTAAAGAAAAAATACTAAATGGTGCATTTTTTAGAGAGGATATAAAAAGGCTAATTTGACTCATAAGTTAAAAGCACTATTCACCTCTCTCTCCTCCAACCAGTTGATGCCCTTTCCCTTTCTTCTTCTCTATTTTCTTTCTTCATTCCTCCCTTTTAATCCAAAATCACTAAATTAAAATAGAACTATAGAGCCTTTATGCTCTAAAAGTCATCTAGGAAGCAGAAAATTTGAAAACAAGTGCTCGATTTTCACAGTTTTATAACCCTATGAACTGTAACCATAAAATTTTTGGGTAAGATTTTGTTTTCAATTATTTTTCCTAGATATTGGAGGTACCCAAAATTTTTAAATGGCCTTAGATTAATTTTTAAAGCAATGGTGGATTTATTATGGATTTTTGAAGTTTTGCCCATTCATGTTAAGAAATTCCAAACTGAACCATGATAAAAGGCAAAGCTAAGGCATACGGGTTTCCAGGAACCTCTTTTGTTGTCTTGATATATGTAATCAAAATAAGATGTGCATTTTTATTTAAAAAATCCCTAAATTTTACATGTTATGCCTAATTTGTATTATGTGCATAAATAAGTGAAATGCCATTAATGATTTACAATAATTGTGTTGTATAATATGTATTAATAATGTTAAAGTGATTTGAATGATTAGAATGCATTAAAATCAAGTGGAAGTGTCAAAATGTGTAATATGTGTTATTGAGGGCCTAATATATGGCATAATGAGGCAAAAGTAAGTAAATTGAGTAATTAAGACTATATGAGCATTAAATATGGATAAATTACATACTTACCATATTTATAAATGTATGGAATAAATAAAAGGCCTCTAGAATCTAATATGCTCACTATGTACATTAGGTTAGGTATAATGCATAATATGTAAAAATGCTTTTATAGGCAATATGTGAGTATGTCTTGTGACAAGTTGTATGATGTGTAGTCAAAAGGTGCATTTTATGGTAATTTTATTTGGGTTAGTTGAATGATATAGGGTGATGAATATCAGTGTAATGAGCAAGAAAATGTCCTCGAAATGTGTTATGTGTAATGCTTGCTAAATCACTTTATATGTGCTTATAACACTTAGTATGGCTGAATGGCCTATAATGGGTAATATACATGATGTTTCAAGAATTGTGAAAGATGTAATATATGCATATTTAATTCATATATTTGAACATGAATAGGATTAATGTCATGAAAGAAATAAGGTTTAAGACCTTAATGTGCATTATACCGAAAAAGAGCTAAAAGAGTTCTTTAAAAACACTTTATGCAAAAAATGATAAAACGATGATTATAAAGGCATAAAATGACTCTAATGGACTTTATGACCTTATTTGAGTGTGTTTATGTTATATACATGCTCAAAATTTATATATGAGATAAAAAAATATGATTGTTGTGAATATGGCATAATGACTTGGAAAATGGGCATAAATGCACAAAATGCTACTTTTAATAAAGTTAAGTAGTTTTAGTCATTCGATGGCTAAAATATGCATGTTAAAAGCTATCTAAGCTTATTTAATGAGGTGAAACTAAATTAACTGGTTTTTAGCCCATGAGATGTAATAACCTAGGAAATGGATAGGTTGATTAGTCAACTAGGGGATATAATAGCTGCTAGGGCACTTTGGTGCTTAGATGAGGTCCAAAGGTACACTTGTAGATTAGCTGTGGATATATGTACTTTGATATTTAGATCTAGCAGATGCAACTACTGGTAAAGGTCCCGTAGGGGCCACTGCATTGAGTACATATAGGTGTAGCTATGTAAGTCACGTTAAACACTACACTATATTGGTGCAACTATCATCAGGTCCAAAACATGGGCCACTGCACAAGTTATAATCCTATTATCCATGGGTATATGGTTATCCCAATAGGTATATGTAAAGAAAACAAGGCAAAAAATAAATGATCAAAAAAATTATGCATGATGTAAATTATTGATCTTGTATGTCTTTTTGCTCTACTTGTATGACATGAAGTCATCTATGCATGGTATGTGTCATATTAATCCTAAATTAGACAAAATCCTTAGTTGTTTGCAATTGATGTAATATGTTGGATGATTATGCATATTAATGATTAACATATAATTATGGCTTGTTAAAAATGATATTTAGTTGATATTATTTCTATTACACCATTTAGCAATTCGCTTAGCATGTTTTTTTTATGACACATAGGTACAAAGACATTTTGATACAAGAAGCCTCTACACTTAAAAACATCAAAGAAAAGGCTTTATTTTAGTAAAGCTTTTGTTTATGTAATAAATGTGATGTATAGGATACAGTCAAGTGTAATTGTATGAGGGATGGGCCTAACTTGTTTTCATTTTGTAACTATTGTAACTTAAATGTTCTTTTTGGTTCTAATGTTTGTAAATGGTATTAAACTATATTTGTATGTTGCGATGTATGATATCCCTTCCTAAGGGTGGGATGTCATATATTGTGTTTGTGTGTTGTTAGAGTCATCAGAGGATTACATTGGGATAGAGGAAGTGTATGAATGAATATAGAAGTGTGTTTTCTTATGCAAGTTACTATTTAAAAACTTGGATAGTGCTCGGTACAACCGTTATGCTACAAGATTTTCAGCACATGAATTCCTAGTTTTAAATAGGTAACACTATTTAAAAGGTTTTTTGAAAACCCATATTTTTGCACACATTGATTTTGAATAAGAATGATTTATATCAACTAAAATGAGAAAATGAGTTTGGATATCTCAATATGTGTGCCCACCTTAGAAGAGCTCGACAACTGACTAGCATTCGAACTAGGTAAGGGGTGTCACACACCTATTGACAAGTGAGGCATTTGGTCACATATTCTTACTCAAATCTCTTTATACTGGACCACTAATATGACAACTTCAAATCTCGATACATCTTCAGGCTACCAAGATACATAACATAAAGAGCTTTGTGTGCCTCATCTAAGATTTGTTTCTTCAACTCTTCAATATTGAGAACATAGGTTCTATTATGGCAATACAGACAACCATTACTCTTTATTTCATACTCAGTGAGCTTCCCCTCTTGGATGCACTTATCACACTTATTAACCTGTGATCATCATTTTGACCATGTTTAACTTGGTGTAACAAACTAGGCTTAACTTACATCTCTGCCAACAAATCATTATTTAGCACAAACTAATGCTTGACATTCATGGCTCTCAAGGTTGCCATGAGGTTTTTTTTCAACGTATTAGCCACTACATTGGCTATACAAGGATGATAGTCGATCATACAATCAAATTCTTTAATTAGCTCTATCCATTGCCTCTATCTCAAGTTCAACTCTTTCTATGTTGAAGGGTACTTCAGAATCTTGTGATCCATGTATATATAACACTTCTCTCCATAGAGATAATGTTTTTATATCTTCAATGCAAACACTATTGCTGCAAGCTCTAAATCATGAGTAGGGTAGTTCTTCTTATATAGCTTCAACTTTTTAGAAGCATAAGCAACCACCTTGCCCTCTTTCATTAGAAAACAACCTAACTTATTATGTGAAGCATCACTATAAATGATGAAGTCCTTCCTAAAATTGGCTAGACTAAAATCGGTGTTTTTTGTCAACATTGTGTTAAGCTTGTCAAAGCTCACTCACATCTATCATCCTAGACAAACTTGACATCTTTTGTTAAAAGACGAGTCATAGGTGTTGCTATTAAGGAAAAACCCTTGACAAACTGCCTATAATAACTAGCCAATCCATGGAAACTCTAGATCTCTATGATGTTCCTAGGTGGCTATCATTTCATAACTACTTTTATCTTACTAGGATCAACCTGAATCCTTTTTATAGATGTAATGTGCCCAAAAAAAGACACCTCACTAAGGCAAATCTCACATTTGTTGAGTTTGGCATAGAATTTCTCTTTTATCAAGACATGCAAAACTATCCTTAGATGTTGTTCATGCTCTTCTCTGCTCTTGGAATAAACCAAGATGTCATTAATGAAGACAACCACAAACTGACTAAAATATTATCTAAAAACTCTAGTCATCATATCTATATAAGCCATAAAAGCATTGGTAAGCCCTAATAGCATTACTAAAAACTCATAATGACCATATCTTATTCTCATTGTTGTCTTTACCACATTAGACTCTTTTACTCTCAAATGATAATAACTAGACCTCATATCAATCTTGGAGAACACTTCTACACCCTTAAGCTGATCAAAAGGGTCATCAAGTTGTGGTAATGGATACTTGTTCTTGATGGTCACTTTGTTCAGCTAGCGGTAATCCACACACAATCGAAGAGTACTATCCTTCTTCTTCACAAATAGCACTAGTGCTCCCCAAGGAGAACAACTAGGCCTAATAAACCCTTATCAAGAAACTCTTAAAGTTAGATCTTTAACTCCTTCAACTCTATTGGAGCCATTCTATATGGAATTGTTGATACTAAAGCAATGCTAGGTAACACTTCTATGCTAAACTCAGGTTCCTGTTCTAGATCTAAACTGAGCAACTCTTTGAAAAATACATCTACACACTCTAACACCACTAGTATGTTAATAGTATATGGCTCTCCACTGTGGGTATCAAACAACATGAGTTAAAAAGGCTTGACAACCCTTCTTTAATAAATGCCTTGCTATCACTACTGAGATCAAATTGGATAGAAAATTTATCCTCTAACCCACTACTTTAAACTTAGCCCTATCTTCAGCCTTAAGACTTAACCTCTTTAGCTTGCAATCTACTATTGTCTGATACTTGAATAACTAATCTATGCCCAATATCATATCAAATTCATCATACATAGCTCAATGAGATTAACCAAAAACTGGAGTCTTTGTACTATTAATGGGCACTTCTTGTAAACCTTGTTTACTATTACATGCTGATCTAAGGGATTGCAAACCAAAATCTCTAACACATAATTTCTGACTCTAACCCCTAGTTTTATGCTCATGATATGCAAACATAAGAATGTGGAGACCAAGGATCAATCAAAGATATAATAGGTGAGTTGAATAAATAAAATATACCAGCAATAATGTCTGTCTTATCAGCCTTCTCCAATACCTTAATGACATACTATTGGGCAAGAGCTCTATGCTCAGCTTTGGACTCTGATCTATTCCTTTAAGCTCCCTTTAGCTTTTCTCTATGATCTCCCTTCTAGCCTTAGATGGTTTCAGCTCTCTTAGGGTAATCCTTGAGGTAATTATTCGGTAAGCTACACTTAAAGCATACTCATATCTTCTTCCACCAATATTCCCCCTTACATCTCTTATGACATATTGGACACTAAGGAACCTGAATGCCCTTAGCCGTGGAACTAGGTGTACTAAAAGCCTATAATTATTGTTTAGTCTTACCCTTATTCTAGTTTGCCTTTATTATCTTCTAAAATTGACCTTGCTTTAGTGACTATGGTGCTACCCCAAGCTGATTACCCCAAAATCTCTTACTTGATTACTGTGCAATACTGGATGCTTTAGGTTTAGAAGATCTTTTTTCTAATAGTATTCCCACTTCTCCTTCTGCATTCCCTTAAAGGACCAACATACTGCAACAAGTTGAGTAAAATCCCTAATCTTCATAGGAACCACTTGAGACTTAATCTTAACATGTAACACTTTTCAAACCACTTGCACTTTTCAAGCTCTATAGAATTAGTGTCCTTAGCACAACAACTAAACATAAAGAATTCCTTCTCATACTCCCCCATAGACTTCTGCTCCTATCTAAGGTCTATAAACTAATGCCTTTTATCATCTAGATAATTCTCAAGAATGTATTTCTTATAGAGCTCTTCTAGGAAAAATTCCTAGGTTAACTAATTTTCCATCATATACTTTGTCAGGTCAACCCTTTGAGGCTTCTTCTTGGAGCAATGCAATGGCATATATTACTTTCTCTATAGGTGTACATCACATCTGCTTTATTATCTTTTATGTGTGATACAACTAGTATTCTATGGTTCTAGGATCCACTTTACCCTTTCCCTTGAAATCATCAGCTCTCATCCTCTTAACTCTCTCCAAGTAAGTCTTTCACAGAGCTAAGGGGATATCCTATTGCTGTGGTGTTAGAGGTGGATAAGCTATTGTAGCCTGTCACAACAACTATAATATCTCTTGTAAAAATGCTAATAGGACCTGGGCAATTGATGATGCCTGCCTCATAGCACTTCTAGACATAAATGCCACCCTATCTAACTCTTGTCCCATAGACATAAAAGCATATTCTTCTTCTTCTTCTCATGGTGCACTCATTTTAGTTGTAGGTATAAGAATAATTGATAAGCCTTAGTGTCATTAAATTATGTTATCTATAGATTTGACCCCTATAGCACTCTTATATTGTATAGGAATGCCTAAATTAGAGGTTTGATACAACTAAATGTGACACCCTTTACCTAGTCTGATCGTCCACAGGTCACTAAACATAACTAAGGAGTGCACAGAAAACATGCTACCTAATCTCAACTTAAACATCATTGAAGACATCTTATTATACTTGATTAGCACATATAAAATATAAGTTTTCAAAAACCTTTAAAAATTGAGTAACATATTCAAACATTAAGAATCTTTATGCCCAATTTTTAGTAGCATAAAGGCTGTACCGAGCAATATCCCAAATTTTGAATAGTAACTTGCAATCAAGAAAATAATTCTAAAACATTTCACAATCATTTTCCCATCTATATAATCCATCTGATCACTCCAACTCCATTATCAACATCAACATAGTCTTAACCTCAGGAAAAGACAATAATCAAGCATAAAATAATTTAAAGTATTTAAAATATAGTTGCAAAACCATATATAAATTAAAATTACAACATGTTATGGTTTAGGCCTAAGACTAATTACATTCAACATAAGAGTGCACTTTTTATTGTCTATACATCTCATAATTTAGTTACATATAGCAAAATATACCAAATGTATGGTCTTTTCTTACTTGTCTATATATCTTAAGGCTTAGGCTCAATCGTCCTCCTTACCTATACATCACAAATAAAATAATGCACTAAGAGAATTACTTAGTGGTGTAATCAAAATAACTTTTACATAATCCCATGAATACATATCCATTCCCAATTATGAAAGATTTAAGTAATCATACTTATTATAAATGTAATATCATCACCACATGTATAGGTATTATCTAACATAAAGAAATTGGGCACATTCATGTATAAGACATTACATGACATTTGTACATGTTATCCATGTCATAAATATTGCTAATAAAGCATATTCAATATCATTCAACATTAACATATCATAAACTATGTAGTGTGTGAAAAAGACTATTTAAGCTCTTTATATGTTCATAAGATTGTCATTATAATACCTATATTAATGAGAACACAAATCTTATGGATATTGGAATCTTCGTGTGCAATGGCTAACATTTTGGACCTAAACAGTTGCTACACTAACATAAATATATAGTGATTCTATTAGACATAAACGGTGGCTATACCCATGTAGAAATATATAGTGGCCCTATAGGACCTGTATAATGGCTGCACTTGCATAGGATTTGAAGATCATAAAAATATAGGTTTTTGGGTCAGACTAAATGTAGACTATAAATTAACATCAAGCACCGGAGTGCCCTACTAGCTGCTATCTATCCCTAGTTGACCAGTCAACCTACCTATCTCTAGGTTGTTACTCATATGGGCTATTCTAATGTTTTATTAATTTCACCATCATATTAGAGTTTAAAATAACTCATTTTGATTTTGACATTATCACAATTTGATTACCTAGGAATACTTTGTTAGTTCCCATATTTCACTGATTAAGCACAAGGTCAAATGCATTAATCACTCACATATGTCATACATTCTCATTGTATTCTTACGTACTTAATTTTAACATCTAATAACCCATTTCCAACATATGATCACATATCTTTCATTTCATGCTCACTTTAAGACATATACATGCATAAAGAACAAATAGGCCATTTTGGCCACCACTAATGCACACATATACATTTGTACTATGATCTCATATCATACTTTACTTATTTATTTCTAAACCCATTAATGGTCAAAATTAATCACCTCATTCAGCCACAAACACAACAAGCATAAATGTATGTTTTTCATCTTATAACTTATCCAACCTCACACTTACATCACTAATTATGCCATAAATGCATAAAATCTAACATTCAAATAATATAGAGCATACTTCATTACATATATGCTTATATAATATATTCTTAACTTTATTCTTACATTTATAGATATATCATGCTTCATATATTATCTCATAATTTACACATACAAAAATATTTACAAGCTATTAATTATGCTTATTTATGTGCATTACTTAACATATACCCACAGGCATATTCAAATGGCCATTCAGCCATAAGCCATAAACACACACACACATAAAACACATGGTGTAATTTCATTCTAATCCAATGTATCACATGTGTATGGATCATAATTCCTCATTAAAAGTCATTATATGCTTAATCACATATATATTACAACGAATAGACACACACCCACTTATATAGCCATTCGGCCATCATACCCATTCACACACCATCACCTTTTCTTCTATTATTTTATATATATTCATATCTTATTTTTACCCTATAATCATAATTTGCATGCCAATTATTCATATTTATAAGCATTTTCCCATATACATACATTTACTTATATACATGTATTATGCAAAAGTTAGGGCATTTATTAATTGCATAATTTAATTTGATTACACATACCTAGCATGTCCAAAATACACCACAAAGCTCATCTAGGCCTTCACTTTCCCATTATCATGAGCCCGTTTCATTTTGGTAACTACTTATTATATATTCAATTTATAAAAATTCATATAAGTTCATACGAGCATTAAAAATTAAAAACAACCACACTAAATGACTCTTGGGCACACTTATGTCATTGAAAAAAATATTACGTTTCAAAAATTCTTACTCAAATGAAAAATTATCACTATTCACCTAACTTAAATTCGAGAAAATTCATTCGATCTGCTTCAAAAACTCAACTTGAATTTGCATCTAGAGGTTGTGAAGGCTTTAAATTTTTCTTTAGATGAGAGAAATAGGGGATTTATGGAGTAGAAGTGCCAAAAAATAGAGGAAATTCCCTCCTTATGGTTGACAGTTTCTTAAAGAGAAAAGGAGAGGGAGTGTTCTGTTTATTTTGACCAAAAATAGAAAAAGTTAACTATTTATAGTTTTTTGAAAATTTCATTTTTAATTCAATTTCTCCGAATTTTCTTCCCTCTTTCTAACTCCCATTAATCTCATTTAATCATGAAAAATTAAATTAATTAGCACCTATAACACTATAAAAATTAGAGCTTAAAAAATGAAAGGAACTGAATTAAAATGCCATTTTTAAGTTTCCCAATATTTAACTAAAATACTTTTTAACCTCTAAAAATTCCAATTCCTATGCCATTAGGGTAATTCGAATTTTTGAGTATTAGGTTGTATAAATCCTAAAATTTTTTGAGCAACTTTTAAAATATTTTACAATTCAACTTTCCCTTTATCACTATTCACATGACACTACCATAAAAATTTTCTTAGCATTTTTAACAAATCAAATGACTTTCGATTGGTTTTAAACTTTGCCCAAATTTATTTTATGATTAAAACTTTCATTTGATAGCTTTAGTGTATCTCGAGTCTCAAGAACACTATTCAACCCGTGAAAAAAGTACTATTCATAAAAGTCGAGATTTTTCGATCGTTACATTGCATCTAAAGTTAATTTAGTTCAAGTAGTGTTAGAGACATTACACTCTAGGTTAATTTTTCTTAAGATAGTGCTTGTGACATTGCATCTAAAGTAAACTTATTTAAGGCAGTGCTTAAGATAATGCACCTAAAATTGTCATTGGTTCAGACAAGGTGAGCCATTGCATCTGAAGTTAATATGATTCAAGCAGTGCTCGAGACATTACACCCAAAGTTGATGTAATCCAGAAAGTGTTAAAAGACATTACACCTACTATTGATTTTTCCTTAAGACAGTGTTCAAGACATTGTATCTAAGGTTGATGTGATCTGGGTAGTGCTAGAGATATTGCACTAAAAATGTTATTGGTTTAGATAGGGCAAGCCATTGTATTTGACCTTGATAAATTTGTTTAAATGAATTTTCCATTTCATGTTGATTATGTGTCACTATCCTTGACACCTACAATTAAGCAAATGGTTGGTGGACTATTGTCAGTTTAGTGTTTATAATGTTGCATAAAGAATTCTGGTTACCCCTTATGAAAAAAAGGTGAAATGTGTGAGTGATTGTATTACCATCATAACTTTGATGCTTATTGTGTGTGATGGCTTCTTTTATCTATGCCATTATTACATGCATATAGATATCTTTTTCATTTTATTATTATTATTATTATTATTATTATTATTATTATTATTATTATTATTATATTGTATTTTATTTTATCTTATTTTGTGAAAAGGTAAAAGTAGTCAACAAAGTACGACAAAATAATCCATTAATTTCATAAATAAAAATATTAAGTGCAATATTTTTTATCCTAAGCTAATATGTACAAATGTTATAA
>CANXYI010537494.1:0-11477 GCA_948208565.1 Hura crepitans | reverse complement strand
ATGACCTCCGATTTCAAAAATTCTTTCACCAATGGACTCAATGGAATTTTTGAGCTTCAGGGTCTGATATTTTTGGGTTCATCTAGGCACATCCCAGGTCAGTCCCGATCGAAAAAAATTTTATTGCACAGATGCATTCCTTACTGCTTAAATTAAATTATTGGTTTTACTAATTTTTTTTATTTTGCCTTGTTCATCATTTTAAAGCCCCTCAAAGACTCATGACTAGTGCCACTACCTTGGTCCATGTGCAAGTGACCCGACAACCACAGCACAATTTTCGAGCCTTGTGGCCCTATTCACAGAGCTTTAGATCACGAGCGCTACATGGCACCTCATATGGTGCCATACCCAAACTGACTTGATGGCTATTGTTATATGCAAACTCTACTAGTGGTAGGTAATGATCCCAAATTCCTTTGAACTCAACTTCACAGCTACAAAACATGTCCTCAAGTATCTAGGTAACTCACTCTATCTACCTATTTATCTGTAGATGAAATGTTGTGTTGAAGGTCAACTGGGTACCAAGGCTTTATGTAGCTTCTACTAGAATCTTGAAGTGAACCTCAAATCTCTAACTGAAATGATAGAAACTGGCATTTAATGTAGTCTCACAATCTCATTGATGTACAACTGAGCCAACTTCTTAAAAGAATAGTCTATTCTCATAAGAATAAAGTGGGTTGTCTTTGTCAATTTGTTGACTATGACCCATAGAGCATCGCATTTACTCCCAGTCATGGGTTGTCCTATGAAAAAATCCATTGTCACTCTCTCTAATTTCCATTTTGGAATTGCTATAAAGTGAAGCAATCCAAAAGGAACTTAGGGTTTTGCTTTAACATGTTGGTAGGTTAGGCATTTATTCACATGTTTAGTCATATCCTTCTTCATTCCTAGCCACCAGTAGTAGGGTTTTAAATCTAGGTGTGCATAAGGAGCCTCATGAGCCTTTTGCAAGATCTACTTCTTAATGGCTTCTACATTTGGCACACATAGTTGATCATGATAATATAGGTACCCATCTATCTTGACCTCAAATTCTGGAGCCTTTCCCTCTTTAACTTAACTCATAATTTGTGTAAGCCATTCATCTTGCATCTAGGCTTCTTTCACCTATTGGCTTGAACTTGGTTTCACTTGCAATTCAGCTAAAAGAGTTTTATCATCCTCACAATGAAACTTGGCTATCATTGTTTTCATAGCTGTTATAAACTTCTGACTCAAAGCATCTACTACCACATTTGCCTTCCTTAGGTGGTAGTCAATCAAGTAATCATAATCTTTTATCAACTCTAGCCATCACCACTATCTCAAGTTCAATTCTTTTTTAGTGGAGAGGTATTTGAGGCTCTTATGATATGTGTAGATGTAGCATCGCTCACCATATAGGTAATGTATCTGTACTTTTAAGGCAAAGATGATAGCAATTAGCTCTAAGTCATGTGTAGGATAATTTCTCTCATGGGGTTTTAATTGTCGAGAGGTATAGGCTATTACCTCACCTTCCTGCATGAACACACATCCAAGCCCATTATGGGAGGTATCACTATAGATTACAAACTCCTTTCCCTGTTCAGGTTGAGTAAGAATGGGACCCTCAGTCAATATAGTCTTCAGCTTGTGAAAACTAGCTTGGCATTTGTAATCCCATAAGAATTTCACATCCTTCCTCTGTAGTCTCATCATTGGTGCTGTAATCATGGAGAATCCCTTCACAAACCTTCTATAATATCCAGCCAATCTCAGGAAGCTATGGATCTCAGTGACATTCCTAAGAGGTTTCCACTCTAAAACTGCTTTCACCTTGCTCGAGTCTACTCTAATGCCCTCAGCTGAAACAATGTGACCTAAAAAGGCTACTTCACTTAACCAAAACTCACATTTACTTAGCTTAGCATAAATTTATCTCTCTCTTAAAGTCTGTAATACCAGCCTCAGATGTTGTTCGTGTTCATCTTTAGTCTTTGAATACACTAAGATGTCATCGATGAACAGGCTTAAAAATCTAATTCATTAAATCCATGAATGCTGCTAAGGCATTAGTAAGCCTTAATGGCATCACCAAGAATTCATAATACCTATACCTTATTCGGAAGTTTATCTTAGGAATGTCAGACTCCTTGATCCTCAACTAATGGTAGCCTAATCTCAAATCAATCTTAGAGAACACACTAGCCCCTCGTAACTGATCAAAGAGATCATCAATTTTGTGCAAAGGATATTTATTATTGACAGTCACTCGGTTCAATTTTCTATAGTCAATACATAATCTAAGTGAAATATCTTTCTTCTTCACGAACAACACCGGTGCTCCCCAAGGAGAAACACTCGATCAAATGAATCCCTTATTAAGCAACTCTTGTAATTGCACCTTTAACTCTTTCAATTCTATTAGTGCCATATGGTAAGAAGCTAGGGAAATAGGTGCACTGCCTGAGTATACCTCGATCTCAAAGTCAATTTCCTGCCAGGGTGGCAATCCTAGCAATTCATAAGGAAACACATCCAAAAACTCTGACACCATAGGTATCTAGTCATGGCTCAACTCGGCTTTCTGAGTGTCAACCATGTGGGCCAAGTATGCCTTCCATCCCTTTTGTATTAATCATCTAGCTGTAGTAGTTGAGACAATATTAGCATGGATATCCCTCTCTCTATGTACAATCACCTGGATCCTATCTGGCATTCTAAGAGAAAGTTACTTTTATTTATAGTCTACTACTGCCTCATGTCTAGATAGTTATTCTATCCTTGGGATGATATCAAACTCATTTAATGGGAGCTCAATAAGATCCACTAGGAATACATGTCCTTAAGCAACTAAGGGATAATCTTTGTATACTCTATTAACTATCACTTGTTACCCAATCAGGTTACTAACTAAGATATCTAAGTCTATAGGTTCTAGCTCTAACCCTCTATCCCGTGCTCATGCAGTGCAAATGTTAGAGTGTGTAGAACCTATGTCAATCAAAGCTAAGACAAGCAACTCAAATAAGAAAAATGTACCCATAATAACATCTAAAGAGTTAGCCTTCTCTCTAACTCAGATTGCATACTGCCTCACCGAGGCTTGTGACTTAGATCTGGGTTTTTGGCTAGGGCCAGTTCTCTCACTCCTAGCTTCTCTCTAGCTCATGGCAGAAGTAGGTGAAAGTGCTTGCATCTAGGTACTACCTTCTTATCTCCTAGGGCAATCCCTTTAAAAGTGGTCTCTAGACCTGCATGCAAAACAAGTACTAGGGCAGGCCATTTAACAAGCCCCTAGGTGTCTCCCTCCATAAGTGCCACATCTCGGTGGTGCATTCCTAGCCATAGAGATAGGGGCACTAGTAATCTGCTGCTGCCTGGGCCTAAACTAAGGGCCTTATTAAGACCTCTGTGTCTATCCCTATCTCTATGGTGGCTAGGACATTTGCCCTCCTTTCTACCTCTTGTTTGCCTCTGGGGCTAAGCTAGCTTGGCCTTATGCCACAAATCTCTTCTTCTGGTATATCTCCCTCCTCTCTTTCAATAACACCTCTATGTCATAGGCTGTGGCAACTAAAGCAGCAAACTCTTGAATCTTAGAGGTGGCTATCTGAGTCCATATCTCTATGTTGAGGCCCTTTTCAAACCTCTTGCATCTCTCTTCCTCTGTTGGAACAAACTCCTTAGCATACCTACTCAATCTTGCAAAATCTTTCTCATATTTAGATATTGTTTTCTTTCCTTATTTCAAATCTAGGAACTTCTGCTTCCTCTTCTCAAGACATGCCTTAGAGATATACCTCTTCTTAAATTTTTTCAAGAAGAACTCCCATGTCCTCTCTTCTATAGTCTTACATTCTATAGTATTCTCCTACAAGTGGAAAGCCTCATCCTGTAGTAGTGAGGTAGCACAAATCAAACTTTGCATAATTTTAGTGTATGTATGTGTATGGAAATGGTGTGTTTCCATGTTATGATGTGGAATTGCATGAGATTTGATTAGTAATGATATGGACATAAATAATTAACCCTAAATGGTGTGAAATATTGAAAGAAAAAATAAGGTAAAGTGGAAGACATGTGATGGCCGAAATATACATTTAAGGAAATTAATGACTATAATTGTTGATTAATGAGATATTGTGTATATGACCTTAAGTAATTAGTGTGACATGTTTTAAGTACTTAGATGAAAGAAACATAGACATTAGATAGGTTGAAATGATTTGGCCGAATGGGTTAGTGTAGGTTAATAAGGCCTTGACATTGTTATATGACATATATGTAAATAAATTATTAATTAAGTAAAATTAATTTATATGATTAAAATGATTTTGAGGCCTAATTCTTGACTAGGTTAATTAGAGGATTTATGGGCACTTAAGATGAGATAAACTAGATTTGAGATTGAATGTGAAATAGTAAATAAGGAGGATTTGACATGAGAAGGAATAATGAGAGCATTAAATCAACTGAATGAATAAAAGACTTTAGAAATGAATAAAAAGAGAGAAGCAGAGTAATAATTCGACACTTAGAATTTTAAGTTGATGGAAACTAAATTCGCTAAATGGAAGATTAAAGATTAAATGGATATGAACTAAAGCCCATATTAGTTAAACTCCTACTAGATAGGTTGACTAGTCAACTAGAGAGTAACAGTTGCTAGGGCACTTTGGTGTCATGAGAGGTCAATCCATAAGGACGACTATGAGATAATAGTGAGGATATTGTATGGGTGCAACTGCTTTAAGGTCCATGAAGGGCCACTACACATCTTATGAGATCTGATGGTAGGTGCAGCTTCCCTAAGGTCCATGATAGGCCACTGCACACTTTGAGATTTGATATGACAGAGTGCAATCAACAAGGTCCAAAATGCAGGCCCCTGCACAACTTATAAGATGGAGTGTGACTGTCGAGGTTCAAGATGCGAACACTTACACAATCTTGATGATTATGATGAGATATGATATGATGGAGTGCAATCGTTGAGGTCCAAAATGTAGGCCCCTACACACATTGAGATCTCATTTTCTAGTGTTAAATGGATAGTCTTTCAGATATAGGCCATTAAATGAATAATGAGGATAACTGGGTAAATGAGATAAAGATAACTAGATAACTCGGATGAAGAAAAAGTTTTAATATAACTGATTAACTAAGATACAGATGTCTAGACAACTTGAATGATAAGAACACTTAATATATTTGAATGCATATATAATGATACTGCATGTAATGATAATTTATGATGCATGTAGAGTGTGGACATGTTGGCAAGTTGCATGATGCTTGATGTATGCACTATTATGATACATAGCCCAAGAAATGGCATAATGTACGACATGATGCATGTTGTATGAGATTGAATGTGTGAATCATTACCTTCACTTACTAAGGTTATGCCTCACGTATCGGGTTTTTCGATGCATAAGTAGTAGATAGGTCATACGATTCAGTCTCAGTAAGGAAGTGGCATAGTAGACACCTCTATTTTAGGGAATATGTTCCATTTCTTGGTTCTATATTTCATAACTTTTAGATGCACTCACATACAGGAGATTGTATGTTATGTAGGAATGATAGTAAAGATGTATGTCATAAGTTAATAATATATAATATGTGTTTTTGAATTACATGTATGTGATATTGATGCTGATAAGGTATTGGATGGATCAGGAGGATCCTATAAGTTGAGTTGTGAATGTGTTTGATATAAGAGTGTCCATTTAATCGGTTGAAATTTTTGGATTCTTCCCCGGATAGCTGTTATGCTACCGGATTTTTTATAAAATCCCTTTAAGGTGTTTTGAGAGTTTTGGTAGTTGTAATTTATCTGACCCATCTAAGATTCAATATGGCATCTAAACTAAATGTAATGGTATTACATTAGGATGAATTAAAGCTAAGGAACCATTATTAATTAAGGTTACATGTGAAGTTAAGCGAATATAAAGAGAGAGAAATTTTAGGTGACACCTCTAGTCTAAGTAGAAAATGGATCGGCTAGTTAGTGTTACATGCTAGATGGTTGGTATCATGTTTATGCCAGTGCGGCCACTGTTAAGCCCTTTTGGGCTACCACACATACACATATCATACATTGTTATAACTTATTATACATTGACATGTTATGATTATTTAGTGGGTATAGCTGTGAAATGGTCTGTCAAAACCACTATACATATATTCATACAGGGGTAGCTGCAGTGAAGGTTCATTAGGATCACTGCACAATTAGTGGTAACCTATTATGCTGGTGCAGCAGCTGTTCTGTCCAAAATGCAGGCCACTGTACACCATGATCCCAATGTCCAATATTAGGATTCATGTTTGTCAGATATGGGCTAATCAATTGGTTAATTAAGAAACTAAAATTATGTGTATTATAAGATAAATAAAGGACTTGATATACATATAATGAGTTGGCATATAATATGTTTGGAATAAGGTAATGTGACAAGCATATACAAGTAAATAATGTGCATCATAACATGTGTGCAATTGGTATGTCATGTCTGCATGGTATTATATGGTAAATGTGCATATATGTGTAATCATATTTTATTGAATACACCACTAAGCTTTATGCTTAGCACATCGTGTTTTCAATGCGTAGGTAGTAGATAGACAACCTCAGATGGCCTCAACAGTAGCAGTGTAGTACCAAGGAGATTTTATCAAGTGTTTTGGTGTATTTTGGCTTTTCCAATGTGATGTAATATTAATAGTAGTTGGCACTTATATGTAAGCATGTTAGGACTTGAGTTTTATGATATAGTATGTTCGGATGTAATCATATTATACAAGTTATGTTTTATGGTTTGCATGTGTGTGGATAAGATTGTATGATATGATATGTTTGCTTAGGAGTTTGAGTTGAGATGAGGACCAAAAGGTTCTAGGTGGTTGATGGATGATTAAGATAATATAGAAGTGTTGTTTCTTACAAGTTTTATTTTAGGCTATGTCTGTATGCAATCATTATGCTATCAAAATTTTGTTGATATGAGATAGGCAAGATGATATGTATGTTTTTCATATAATAAGGGTTTAAGAAGATAATGGTAAAGATAATACAAGTTGGTTTTCATTTCATCTCTTATTCGAACCGATAATGATTCGAGTAGGATGTGTCATAATGTGGCATCCCTTGTTCGAATCTGCCTATCGAGTCGAGGGAGGGGTGTTATAGGATTTTCACCAGAGTACATGATAAATATGCTACACTCATAAAATGACTAGAGTAAAATATGGAAATAAGTTTGAAATAAAGAAGTCAAATTGTGTGTCATCGCTTAGTTAGGTCTAGCAATCGGACCAGGTAGGGGTGTCACAACAAATACCTCTTATAGAGACTAAGCACTTGTGAATTGAATAGTAGAAACTCTTGAAAATCCGCCAGTTAAGAGATGCAAAGAAAATCACTCTCACTTTTTTTGAGGAAGAACAAAGAGTCTCTATGTTTCAAAAAAAAAAAGAATGTAATTTTTTTCTTTTACCTGCTTAGTGGTAATTGACCACTAAGTAGATGGGTTGCGGTAACCACCTATCAATTACTAGGCAATTACCATATCCAAATCATTTTTTTAATAACAAATTGGGTTAGGTCCCATCATAAGTGACCTAACCATTATATTTAACATCTCCCACTCACACATGATGGGACCATCTCTCTCCTTAATTTTACAAGATTCATATATAAGTAGGCTATGTGACCATACATACTTTGAGTGCACTTTAGTTACATATCTATTAGAAGTATATAACTTCTCAAATGATGAAGCTTGGAGTATGTTAGTATGTAATACCTTAAATCACATATCATATATTATTTCTAACGATCTCATTTAACAAATAAATCAAATACATTCAAAATTATGCTTTTTTAGAGACAAATATATTTGGTCTACCACTGAATGTATATGGATAATATGATATTTTTCTTTGCACCTAGTGATCTTCCTTTTATCTCAATTATCACATCTCTTATTTAGTTCATTTTTCTAGAAATACTCCATTGGACCGAATCATTCATGATCCTTTGGCAATATTCTAAGATAGCAAGCATTAATTAAAAGATCTGAGGAAGAGATTAAAGTCATAAGGGTACATGATGAGATTACCTCAATATCTCAGGGTCTCACAATATAAAGTTGAGATCTCACTTTTATTACCCTTTGGTCAAATTATATGCACATGTGGTATGAATCACATGTTACAGCATTTCATCCTTTCCCATGAAGTGCATGTCTATCATTTTTATCAATATTGTACAGATTATAGTTTAGATATACTAAATATCTAACTTGAGTTCATTTACATAACTTTTATATAATTAGAACTCTATTTTTGCAATAAGATAAACATACTAACAACTATTTAATTAGTCACTTGTAGTCATAAAAATATAATTTATGACTCAATTCCTAATTCAAATCAAGGTCAACATTCATTAATGTTCAAACTTGGCTCTCAAGTATCATCTAGATAATAGGTTTAAATTGTCTCATCTTAAACCATACAAAATGGCAAAGGTGATTGCTCGTGTGAGAAAGCAAACTAAGATCTGTCTGACATGTTTTTTCTCAATACAAAGATGTATACAACATATGCATACATACTTATATGTGTATGCTTTGCAACAAATGTAATCTTAGGAATAAAGAAATAAACAAAACATCTTTCATTAATAATTAGTGAACATCATTGGGAAAGTGAAAAAAACGTAAATGAGTACATTTAACATCTACACAAACTTAATAATTTAACATGCCTATAATATATATCTCTTGGTATAGGCTTTGTGAAAGGATCTACCACCATATCATGCGTAGATATGTACTTCATGTTCGCTTGCTTTCGTGTAACCATATCTTTCACAAAGTTATATTTAATATCTATGTGCTTCATTTTTCCATGATATTTGGGATTTTTTGTATATGCCATTGCTACTTGACTATCATAACACACAATTGTTGAATCATCGACATTAGCATTTACTCCTAAATAATCCATGAATAATCTAACCAAATGGCTTATTGGACTATAACTGAAGATGATACAAATTCAGCCTCCATTGTGGAAAGAGCTATACATTAGTACTTCTTATTGCTCCATGATATTACACCATTGTTTAGTAAGAAAACGAATCCAGAGGTGGATTTTCTCTCATCTAAATCTCCTCCCCAATCTGCGTCGATATAACCTCTTAAACATAAATCAACTCCTTGATAACATAGTGAATAATCTGTTGTGCCCTTGAGGTAGCATAAGATTCTCTTCACTGCTTTCCAGTGTTCTTGACCTGGGTTAGATTGATATCTACTTACCATTCTAACTACATAGCATATGCCAAGCCTCGTGCACATCATGGTGTACATAAGGCTTCCAACTGCACTTGAACAAGGAACTTTACTCATTTGTTCCTTTTCTATTGGTGTATTTGGACATAACTTTTGACTTAAAGCTCTACCTTTTGTGGTAAAGGTATCAATAGGTTTGCAATCTTGCATGTGAAAAAGTTCAAGAATTTTTTTAATATACGACTCTTGTGAAAGAGATAATAAACTCTTTGAACGGTCCCTTAAAATCTTTACTCTAAGGATGTATACAGCCTCACACATATCTTATATCTCAAAATGAGATGATAGCTAATCTTTTATTTCTTTTATGTACCTCTTGTCATTTTCAGCTATTAATATGCCATATACATACAAGGATAGGATCACAAACTTATCTTTGGATCTTTTAAAATATACACAATGGTCTTCTTCGATCACATTAAAATTATACAAGATTATTGCATTATAGAATCAAATATGCCATTGTTTAGAAGACTGTTTCAGACCATATATTGACTTTAAAAGTCGGCACACCTAGTATTCTTAGCCTTTTTTAATGAAACTTATTGGTTGTTCCATAAAGATTTCTTCTTCCAGTTCCCATTGAGAAAAGAAGCCTTTGCATCCATTTGATGAAATTCAAGAACCATACTTGCTACTATAGCTAGAATTAGTTGAATTGAGTTAAACCTAACAACAGGAGAAAATGTTTCTTCATAATCAATTCCTTCATGTTGTGTATACCCTTTTGCAACTGAGCGAGCTTTGTACCTTTTAATACTACCATCAACTTTTCATTTAATTTTAAGAACCCATTTGTTCCCAATGGCTTTGCATCCTTTGGGTAAATCAACCAATTCCCACACTTGTTTCGATTTAATGGGCTCAATTTGCTCCTCTATTGCTTTCATCTATTTTTCCTTTGTAGGGCATTTAAGAGCCTCCTTTACATTCCTTGGCTCTTCCTCACCCTCTAGAGTAACTAAAAAAACTCCCCCTTCAATCTCAAAATGACGATGAGGAATACTTTTCCTAGTTGTTTGACATATTTGAGACTCATCTAAGTTACTTCCACTCGAACCAACTTCCATAGTTGGACCCACAATTGGTTGTGATTGATTTTCAATTAAAATAGATTCATTGATTCTTATGTCACTCCCAGTTGAATGTGATGAGTCCATATGGACTTGTGGGGAAGATATAACCTGGTGTTGAGTTTTATAAAGACATAATTCTTGACCTATCTAGCCCTTTTTAGGAAAATTATTCTCTAAAAATGTGACATCTCGTGATTCAAATTTAGTTACACTGCCACTATTTTGTTCACCCATGAACACATATCCTTTTGAATGTTTAGAGTATCTAATAAAGATGTTTTTCTTCCCTCTTGGACCTAGTTTTCCAAACACGTGGGAAGAATCGTGAACATAAGTTGCACAATTCCAAGGTTTCAATTTTAGCCATGCTTTCTTGTAGTTTAAAATTCATAAGGCGCGGTGGTAAATAATTTTGAGGGTACATGATTAAGAATTGTCAGTGACACATCACCCAAAAAGGTAATAGGTAGATTTGCTTATGCCATCATAGATCTTATCATTTCAAGCAAGGTTTTATTTCTTCTTTCTGCAACTCTATTTTGTTAGGGTGTTGCTAGAATAGTCAACTGGCATTCTATTTCCATTTTATCACATAATTCTCTGAACTAATCAGATAAATATTCTTGACCTCGGTCGGTTCTTAAAGCTTTAATTTCATGTCTAATTTATTCTCAACTAAGTTTTTATATTTCTAAAAATAGTTTAAAGCTTCAGATTTACGTGATATCAAATAGACATAACCAAATCGAGTATAATCATCTATAAATGTGATAAAATAAATAGTGCCATGCCTTGCCCTCATATTCATTGGATCACATATGTCAGAGTGGATTAATTGCAGTGGAGTATCAGCCCTAACGACCTTCGATTTTCTTGGTGTTTTTCCTGTTAGGCAATGTTCGCAAGTAGACAATTCTACTTTTCTACATCACCTAATAAGCCCTCTTTGGCTAGTCTTGTCACACCCCGACTTTCGATCCATTTTTCATGAGGTTAGAGTGGGAATTAGAAGAAAAAGTATGGAATAAAATGGATGTACGGATTGAGTAGAGTAGTT
>CANXYI010537428.1:0-11749 GCA_948208565.1 Hura crepitans | reverse complement strand
TTTGAGGTGGTGAATCCTTTATTGATCACTTAACTACCTTTAAGTATCTTAGACTATAGCTAACCTCCTAGCTATGTATAAATCATGGTGAAGTAAAAGTACTAGAGTCAAAGTATACTTTTTGGTACTTAAGATAACTTTAGTGATCTCAAGTTAGAAGATACTTGCACCTATTGATATGATAAGATGACTTTACTAACAAAGATTATCTATCCACATGAAGATCTCTTGTTTAGGTCTCTAATGAGCTTATTTCTCGAACAAGCATTCCTGTGTTAACTCTAAGGATCACCATGCTTACAGCTTATGAGAACTACTATTTGACCAAGTCAAAGAGCATAACATTAGTGTATCTATATCAATAATGTCCCATCTTGTTAATACTATAACTAATGATAGTTTTGGTATTTCACATTTACATGCAATAGGAATCTCCCATCACAAACTCTTCATGATTTTCCTCTACATTATGAAATAATACTAGGTACTTCATTAAAAAAGTTTAAGATCTATATCAGATAAATAAATTAATCATAAGCACTTATGTAATAAAAAGGATGAATTTTATCATAAATAAATGTAGACAAAATATCCCTATTACACTTATGCTCTTGGGTATATAACTAACATGTGGTTATAAAGAAATGAGAAGGCAATAAGGGGAAAGAGAAAAAAAGCTTGAAGAGGCTAAATTGGTTTCTTTGACTCTATTTGGTATGTGTATCCACTAATTTTATGCCTATAAATATGCTTATATCCTTTTAAAGTGTATATGTTTGGCTTATAGTATATTAAATGTGTATGTAATGAATTTGTTAGGCATCTGCTCTTGATTATTGATGAATGATATGTTATTTTCAGTTAATTAGAGTTTGCTATGTTAAAACATGAATTTTATGGTATGAGACACAAGCATGGCCAAAATTTACATGATGATGATAGAATGAGATTGGCTTGAAATATGTACATTATTGTGATAATTACGAGCTATAACAATTTAGTTAAGAGTAGGAATAATGTGAATGTTTAATATAGATGTTGGTTGAATGGCATGTAAAGGATAAAGTAGGTAAAATTGATTTACCACACATATGATGCATGAAAGAAAATAATGTGAGCTATTGACATTAGAAAGGGTGTATATGGCCAAAATGTTAATAGTGTAAAATAGATGTTATATATGTTCTAGTAAGTTTTTTATTTTATATATGCATGGCATGAATATGAAATATTATGATGGAAAATGATGTTATAATGTTAAATATGCATGTGTATTATTTTTAAAATCTAAAGAAACATTTTTAATGTAACGCTCGAGAATCCCGAGGTTATAAATAGTACTTTTTGAGATGTGAACAATATTTTTCAAGACTCCAATTGCACTAATGTGACTGGATGGAAGTATTAATTATAAAATAATTTTGGGTAGAATTTGGAATGAAAATGGAGTTATTAAGAGGGTTAAAAAATTGAAGTAAATTTTTTACGATAGTGTTTTATGAATAGTGATGTTGTTAAAGTTGAACCGTAAAATATTTTATTTTTCTATAAAATGGCTCAAAATTGATGCAGCATGGTACTCAATTATTCCAAAAAGTCTATTAGCATTGGAATTGGATTTTTTAATGTCAAAAAGTATTTTGTAAAAATTGAGCAAATTTAAAAGCATTATTTTATTTAGTTTTTCAAGCTTTCCAAGTGTGGTTTCCTTAAGGCATTCAGATTATGTTCTAAGTGATTTTATGGAGCCCTTAAAAGTGTCATTTAAGGTTAAAATGAGCGGAAGAATATTTAGAAGAATGGAAATTTGAGTTGGTTTAATAGGAGTCGTAGGATTTTAAGAGAAGGGATTTGGACCCTTGGATTATAAGACTTATATAATGGTCAATGTCTTTTATTTTGGTCAAGGTTTCCATAGTGCATCTTCTTACTCCATCACTATAAAGTTGATAGATTCCCACTTCTTAAACCCTTCACTTTTCTTTCATTCTTCCTCCACCCAAACACCTTAAATGGACTGCTCAGTATCAAATGTATGGGTTAAAAAATTAAGGGCTAATTTTAGAGACATTGGGAGTTTGGAGTTTTGGTGAATAGTAATTCCTAATTGAGTAATTGTTTATTTATGGGGTGTTGAATAAGAGTTTTCTAAGGTCAATTTGATGTTTGGATACATAGAGAATTTTCTATGGATTTTTATGTATATGCATGTGTTATGTTTGTAAAGAAAGGTGACCAAAGCAAAAGGAAAGAGAAAGTGAAGGTGTAGAGGAGTTAAGTGGTGTGATTGGCATCTTTTGTAAGTGTATACAATACCACATGTATTTATATGTGTAAATTTGTTAATTAAAGTGTGTATGTCATGGCTAAAATGGCACATAATTGATGTAGATTTTATGCTTATGGTAGTTACAATGAGTTAAATACATGATTAGATATTAAGAAATGATGAAATCAATATTTAGGCATGTGGAATTTTAGGTTGTCCAAAATCCTCACTTGAGGCAATATAATTGTGTTATGTTATTTAAGTTTATAATGATGAGTATAACTAATTTTTTTTTACCTTTGAATGCTCATAAAGATTGTTAAATTGATAAAAAAGAGTATATGTGTATGTTAATAAATTGAAATGATGATGTCAGACGAGAACCACATCTTTGGCCAAAACATGTGCTAAGATGTTAAGGCATTTATGTGTTGTTATAAGGTGTATGCGAGTGGTTATGCTATAACTTTAAATATGGAATACTATGGTGGAAATTATGAATATGTGTTTGATGTAAAGAATGAATTAGGGACATATATATATGTATACATATAGGGTTATGAGTTACATGCTATATTAAATAAAGACACATGCGTGCTTGAGATAAAAAGCATGGAGAATAAATAGTTGGCATACGTTGATATGCATGATGCAAATGATGCATGTTGTACATGTATATGGCTAGAATGGCTTAGTATTGAGTATATGAATACATTCATAATCATGAGCAAATTAAGATGCCATTATGATTAGAAAATTAATGCTTGAGAATTATAGAAAGTACGTGTGATATAAGTTAAAGGTATGATATTTAGTAATGATAATGTTCAGCTAAAGTACATAAAGTGCATGAAAATGAACTATAAAACATGACTAATCAAGAAAACCTTAATAATTTCCCTTATCGACTATGGGATAATAAAGTATGTAAATTAAACTAATCAATAATGGGAATGAAACTATAATTACCTACATTTATAAGGTTAAATATTATGTATGGAATGTATGTAAATATTCCATAATATTGAGGACAATCTTTATGCATTTATGTCATATATTGCCATATTAATCATGTAGTGTGTGAAATCATTATGATTCTAGTAAACAATAAAATAATGAGTTGCATGATATGATGATGCTTCCAAGCATGTACCTTTAAATGTAATAAATGTCATATTACATTTATAATTTTGTACATGTATTATAATGATGATATGAAAGTATTATGCCATGAGTTTAGCATATGTTATTCTATCAACACTAAGCTCCAAGCTTAGTGTATCATTATTTATGCAATGGATAGGAAAAAGAATAGGTTGAAGCTAAAGCCTCTATCAGTAGTGTAGATTAAGACTAAAGCTTTATTTTCCTATAATTTTTGGATCATTATGTGTAAAGCATGGTTAAGGGTGAACACACACACACACACATACATAAAATATTGGTAAGGGCCTAGACATCTTTTAAACTATTATATAACTCTCTTTAAAGTAAGCTTACATTGTGATATGTACATTTATACTACAAATGATGTTTTTTTATGTGCATGATTTTTTGATTGTATGGATGATGAATATGTATGAATATGGATGATTTAGGGGATCATAAAGTTTAGGATGTGATGTATGTGAATATGAAAGTGTTTTATTTTAGGTTACTATTTGGGCTAGTGTTACTAGATAGCTATTATTCTCTCAAATTTTTGACACAATAATCTTTAATAGTATACCTTTTATATTATATTTTGTTAAATCATGTTTTTTAAAGCAAAATATGTTTTCAAATATTTTTTAAACTATAATTGTTTCTAAACTAAGTTAAGTTATTAGTTTATGTGCCACTCTTCATTTGGATTTTCCAATCAGGTTGGGTGAGGAGTGCATATTTAAGTGTGGTACGGCCGAATGGCCTAATGAGAAGCAAGTGAGAATGTTGTTTACAATCATAAGCATAGAAGTATGATAAATGCAACTGGGAGTAAAAAGTATGAAATTAGGTAAGTGGTACCTATATTTTGCAATTTGATATTTATTGAACTTGCTACAGTATGTTATTGCACATAAGTAGTTAATAATATATAATGGGCAAAATTTTGTATTATAGCAAGAGAAATTTTATGCATTGGAGATTTTCACAACACATATGTATAATGAATATGTATTATTTGGATTAAAGGAAGTGACTATATAATGATGAGTAAGTAATGTTATATGGATGTAAGTTGGTTAATGTATAAGTACGGAACTAAAATGTTTATGACATGCATGGCTATGTTTGAATGGTGAATGATATAAAATTGGATGCTCAATGAATTCTTGAGTAAGAAACATGAAATGACTATAATAAATCATATAGTAAATATGGAAGGACACAAAACCTATGCATGACTATGTATAACTATTAAAGTATGAGTAATATATTGTTATATATGTTTGCATTTAAATACTACAATGATTTGTATAACAAAAGTGAATGTGATATGTATATGGAATGACAATGTAAGAGGCATAGTTGAATGGCCTAATAATATAAGATCAGTATGATTAATACTATTGTGAGAAAAGAAAGCATAACATGAAAATGGCAAATACAATATAAAGCTCGAATGATATCTCTTAAGAGTGAGAGATGCTTATAATGTATGAAATGTGACATGAGTATGAACATTATGACTAGAAGATGATATTTACCCTTTGTCATTTGTTGACTAAATAAATTGTAGAATGGAGAAAATCAATATTAATTATGTGTAACTAAATTATAGATTGGTGATTGCCCATATAAATGTAGACAACTTAACCTTTATATGTTAACCGATCATCTACGACATTTAGCAGCTACTAGGGTTCTTTGGTAACACTTTAGGGCCTTTAAGCCAAGTTATATTATATGGATGTAGTAATTGTAAATTCAATTAGGATTGTTGCACATATATATTATATCGGTGCCACTGCTGTAAAGTCTATTAGGAGCACTACACGTTTATGACCTTCGGATTTGCTTTTGACTTTTAGATTTATATTATGACATTTAAGTTTGCTTTTAACCATTTGGTCAGTATTATAACCTTTGAGTCTGTTTCATAATCTTTGTGGTTCGATATGACCTTTGTGGAATGATATTGCCTATATGGCCTATTTATCTAGTTATCTAGTATCAAGATGCTATCTATTGATTATGGGCAAAGAAAAAAATGGAATTTATATATTCTAAATGATTATGAAAGTTATTAAAGAAAATCATTAAAACATAAAAACCTTGTATAAATTGTTACTACATGTCTTATAAGATTATTATGTACATAACATATAGATGTGACTTCTATTAAATATCATCATAATAACATAATTTAGGCTAAAAATGATATTGGATTTTATAAGAGTAATGTATTCTTATGTTAAGATGTTGGGATATGCATATGTTAAGAACTACAAGTATATGTGTCAGTAATAAGGTTGTGCTATCTTTATGTCATATGTGTATATCTTATATAATTATGAGAACTCGCATGAAAAATGCTTATGCATGTATACATATGATGATTAAGTCACGTAAGAATAGATGATATCTATGTCTACATTTAAGATATGATAAAGCAAATGAGAAACCCATTATAAGAATAGTCTATATAAAGAGATATATATATATATATATATATATAGTTATAGTGAGAAAACACATAGTAACTAATTAGAAATTATATATTATATAGAAACTGCAGCTAAAGTGTAAATAAATCATTAGAATGATAATTATTATTCATAAATGGATATGTTATATATATTTTGCATGTGGCAAACTCTTTTTGTTTGCACATACTGTTTGAATAACTTGTATATTATGCATGAATTATAATTAGAATTTTGAATATAGTTCAAATGAGAATTTAAGAGCATAATATTATTAGATACACCACTAATATGCAAATTTTAGCCTATCATTTGTTTTGTGATGGATAAGATTTTAAGTTTTATAAGATCTAGGATTTCACAAGTTACAGAAGAAAATAGAACTAGAAGAGTACCTATTTTTGTTATTGGATATATTTGTAATCTATATATGTTATTTGTTAAAGTTATTTACAAGCATTCATATTTATTGGTTAAGGGCTATGGGCCTAGTTAAGTGTATAAGGATATTATGTAAAGTTATTAAATATGGGTTATATAGGAGATGTCTACTAATAGGGTGATTATAGTGCTTGTTTAAAACATCTAAGATGTATATGAGATTAATTATGTTTATGTATTTTTTGAGTTGTATACATATTTGATATATGAGTTGATATAGATGATGAGGTGGAATATAGTTAGGACTATATTAAATATAAAAGTATCTTTCCTTGATGTATTAGTACATAGCCATTATACTGCTACCGAATTTTTGACATAATTTATCACTAATAGTTAATGTGCAATTGGAATTTTTGAAATCATGTAAAAATTAAGCTTTGATATTTTAAATAATTATGAAAATTGATTTCAGATCTTCTAAGATAATTAGGATAAATTGATTGTATGTTGTCTTTCACCTGGATCAAAAAATGGACCTAGGGCTATCACATTTAGTGGTATTAGAGCCTAGTTTAGGCATTACTTGGTATAAAGAAATGTATAAGGATCATATGAGTGCTAATGGTTTAAGGTTACATACAATATAAGAGAACATGTATGGGTTTTGGTAAGTTACTTTTTGAGACTGATAGAACATGGATAAAAAAAAGTTCTTATGACCTCAAAAATAAGTAAAGATATAAGTTGGGTTCTTTTGATTTTGTTAGATTGTTTTAATAAGGAATAATTGATTGGTATATATAAGAGAGCTATATTAAAAAGGGGTATGATGTAAATGGAATGTTACCTATGTGAGCAAATATTTTTTGATATTTTGATAATAAAGGATATATTTGTATATAAATTGATATGAGATAAGAAGTAAAGTATTTATGAACTCAATCTTTAGAAAAAGTATTCACCGATATAGATGTTTGATACCCCTAGTGAACTTGTCAATTTCCCTGATATTAAGGGGGATTTTTCATTAATACACAAGATATAAGGCTGGGCTATGCATCATAACATATGAGCATCATTTTAAGAAATTTCATAAACATGTCACATCATCATTTAAAACCTCATCATATATGTATAACCACAACATTTCCTTCTCATTGCCCTAATTGATTAGAAATTTAAGAGGATACACCTATATAAATGGGTGATATAATAAAGGATTGAGATATTCATGAAGAAAGTTGTGATAGTTAAGGTTAAAGTGGAATGAGAAAGAAGAGTTAAACTCATGAATATAGATGGAACTAGTTATATAATGGTATATATATTTAGGAATGTTATTAGGATGACCATATGATTAAATGGTTTTATTGCTAAGGATATATGGAATAGAGTGGCTTAGTAGAAGCATGATTGTATCATTGTTTGAGATAGAGTCAGATATAGATATTGGTGATATGCACTAAAGAATCTTAATGAGGATGACTATAAGATACAAATGTTTAAGTTGTAAAAAAACCACAAAGAAATGCTTAAGAGGGGAAGCAAAAAATGTATGAAAAGTTAAACTAGTGAGAGAACAAAAGGAGTTAAGCCTAAAAATTTAATGATATAAGGAAAAGAAAAGTCATGTTATATTTAGTAGAGCATTAATAGGATTAATATAGGAAGTGTGAAAATGACATGGATAAAGCAAATAAAATAAGTTAATGGCTACGTGTGAGAAAGCCTAATAATTTCACAGAAAAAATTCATTTAAGAGGGGATGAATTATAACACCTAAAATTCTCGGGTCTTGAATAGTGAATATCGAGGTCATGAATTGTGACTTTCAAGATGTGAATAGGATTTTCTTAGTGATTAATAACATATGTTGTTAATAGGCTATGAATTCAATTTGGCATTAAAATAAGATCATTTGGATAGTTAATGCACAATAATAAGTGAAAAAGTGAATAGTACTTTCCAAAGATCGAGTAGTGTTTTTCAAGACCCATTTTCACTAATTTAGCTAGATGAAAGTATTAATTAAGAAATAATTTTAGGCAAAAATTGGTATGCAAACAAACTCTTTAAGATAGTTAAAAATAGTAATGAATTTTTTACGGTATTTTCATGTCAATACTTACATGGTTAAAGCTAAACCGCAGCTATCATTCTTTTACTTGAATTGACCTAAGAATGCCATATCCTGATACTTAAATATTTCATATAGTTTAATGTAAGTGGAATTGGAATTTTAAAGATCATAGGAATTTTATAAAAATGAAACAAGAGTAAAAATATGATTTAATTCGATTTTTCTTAGTTTTTGAGCTCGAATTTTTTAAGGTCCTTTGGATATTATTACAAGCAATTTATTGGGAACTTAAAAGGGTTCAATTGATGAATGAAGCAAAGAGTGTTAATTTATTAATGATAAAAGAGGTATTTTTTTGCATAATTAATATGGGCTTTTGGAATTTAAGTGGATTCATCCTAGCCTGTGATTTAGTGGACTATACAAAGGTCAAAAATAGGTCAATATGCTACCAAAAATAGCCTCTTTCTTCTTCCATTTGGAGTTGGCACTCTTTCTTTCTATATCTACCTTTATTTTAGCTCATCCAAGCTATCTTTTAAGAGTATTAAGCCATCAATTTTTCACCTAAGCCCCACCCAAGGTTATTTAAACCCAGAATATGGATAGAGATATTAAGATTAAGCAAGGATTTTAAAGATATTAAAGGAATTGTGTTTATGTGAATAGTGATACACTTGAGGGTAAGTATTCCTTTTTGAGTTCTTATATTTTTCTAAGGTGTGTAAAGTAACTAATAAGGATTTTATCAAGTCAAATTGATTTTTGGAAGGCTAAGATAATTATTATGAATTTTTATTTGTGTTGGAGGTGTATGGTTGTATAGAAATGAGAAGAAAATAAGGGGAAAGAGAAAAGAAAAACTTAAAGAAGCTTAATGGATGTCTTTGACACTATTTGTATATGTATCCACTAATTTTATGCCTTAAAATGTGCTTATGTCCATTTAAAGCATGTGTATTTCGCTTGTAGTGTATTAAATGTATATTTAATAAATATGTAAGACATGTGTTAGTGATTGTTGATGAATGATATGTTATTTTAGGTCCATTAGAGTATGTTATATTGAAACAAAATGTCTATAATATTATAAAAAGAGAAATGTTATGGATTAGAGACTTTCATAACCCAGATGCATAGTGAATATGTATAATTTAAATGAAAGGAAGTGACTACATAATTGTTCACATCCTTTATGTTTTCCTTGGGCCAGTTAAATCGAAGCAGCCAAAGACTCAGCCTAAGCCTCACTCCTCAAGCCTCGAAAGATGAGAAGAAAGCTTTAGGAATCTAGAGCCACCCTTATTTGATTAGCCTAAGAAGAGTGAGTTAGGCATCACAAGGTAGGAGTTGCTACCCAACCGGAGTCGAGAAATACCTTGTAAGGCTAAAACCAGAGTGGTTCGGAACCCTACTCTTATTTATACCTCAAATTAATACAGAAGTTTAGTTTGAATTTGTAATATTATTATTTTTCTCAAATGGCATTTTACAATTAAAATAAATCATGTATTCACATATGAGGAATTACAAAAATATATTTACAAAAAAATAAATAGGCACTTGGAATTGAAATATCATACGCGAAATCAGGCAGTTGATTGCCTTGAGAACTTTGGTTCTCGCATGCCAATTTAAGAAAATGGACCTTATTGTAGTGAATTATATTAAAATTGGGTAATTAGTTGGTTTGAGAACTTTGGTTCTCATGTGTCGATTTTGGAAAATGGATTTTATCATTGCAACTTTTATTAAGGAAAAAATTAGAATTTGTTTTAGTAACAAAGCACCAATTAATTAGGTATAAAATGATTTTGATTATTACTTCTTTTTTAATGTGCAAAATCTTTTTCTACCTAATGCAGCATTCATGGAATATTTCCTGATTGAAATTGAAAATATCATACATAAAATCGAGTGATGGATTTAGTTTGATAACTTTAGTTCTCTCATGTCAATTTTAGGAAATAATTTTTATTATCGTGATATTTATTAAGAAAAATCAAAACTTATTTTATTAGCAAAGCACTAATTAATTAAATAAAAAAATACTTTAGTTATTTTTCCAACGCTTGAAAAATTATTTTCTAATTATTACAACATTCATGGAATATATAGAGAAATAATCTGGCAATAAAAATATATTACATGAAAATTACCTAAAATACATCATAATCGAATAAATAATAAAAAAATTAAATTACATTTTAGGACACCTAAAATACAATATAACAAAAAATAAGCAATGATAAAGGAAATCAACATAAAACACACAGAATGCAGAATAAAATAGAGAGCAGAAAATAAAGGTCATTAAAAGATTACTTCACTGGGATTTAATGAGGTGGCCGAAAAAATAATAGTCAGATCCCAAATAATCAAACAACTCGCATCACAACAATAGAAGTAATGTATTAGTATGTGAAGTAAAAATAAATAGACAAAGAGAAATAAAATAAAAATGAATAGTCACACAAATATAAAAAATATTGCTCAAATAAATTATCACATCTACCTAGTAGATGGATAAAGCAGATAGAAAAATGAAAATAGTAGAAACAACAAAAATAATATATTAGTATGCAAAGCACAAATAGATAGATAGACATAACTAAAATAAAATTGAGCAGTCCAATGTAAAAAATATTACCCAAATAAATTATCACATCGAACTAGTAGATGAATAAAGCAAAAAGAAAAAGAAAAATGAAAACAATAGAAAATTGGGTTAGTTGACACACCGAGTATATTTGCCTTTGTAAAAGTCTCAATCGGACTAAAAAACCATGCTTAAATCTTCAGAAAATCTAAAAAATGGTGTTGAAACAGTGTTTTTTTCCCTTTTTAGTGTATTTTCTCTCTTTCGAAATTTTCTTTTCTTTCAAAATGACCAAACCTTCCAAAAAATGACCAATTTGGCTTTTATATCGGCTTTTTGAGGCTAAAAATGGCTATTTTTGGACGAAAACAACCATTTTGGCAGTTAAAATGCCCGTTTTAGGTGCAAAACAGCCATTCCCTTTGCAAAAACGGCTTATTTTGGCAATCAAAATGTTCGTTTTGGGCCTAGAATGGCCATTTTCTTCGCAAAAATGGTTGTTCTTCCAAAATGGTGGTTTTCTCTTAGAAAATAGATGTTTTGACCTTGTTTTTAGGAAAATTTTGAGATCTTCGATTCGGATGTAAAAAACCCTATTTATTAGGATTTGTGTCCTTTTCATCATCATTAGGCAAACCAAAAATTGGAGCCTCAGAGACCCAATGTCTACAGTTGCCCTAACTTTGGAGAGGCAACTACAGAGTATGTGAGGTGACCCAATGTTTAGAAAGGAAAGAGACACGTACCTTGTGGGGCGATCTGTTTGTGAGAATCACCATGATCGAAGT
>CANXYI010537314.1:0-10238 GCA_948208565.1 Hura crepitans | reverse complement strand
AGACGTAAGTATTAATTATAAAAAATTTTGGGCAAAGTTTGAAATCAATCAGAAGTTATATGAGTGGTTAAAAATGCTAAAAAAGTTTTTACTGTAGTATTGTGGGCATATTGACCAAGGCAAAGTAGAATTGTAAATTATTTTCAAAGTTGTTCAAAAAATTACGGAACATATATAACTTGATACTTAAAAATTCTAACGAATCTAACAGCATTAGAATTAGGATTTTTAGATACAAAAAAGTAATTTTTAAAGAATCAGGTAACATAAAAAGTAGCATATTTAATCGGTTTTCTCAATTTTTGAGCTTTTATGTTTAAAAGAGTGTAAGTCATAATTAAAGTAAAGTTGTTAAATAAAATTTACAATTAAATTAGGATAAAAGAAGAAGAAAATTAAAGAAAAAGGAAGGAGAAAATGTAATTAAAATAAATAATTTAAGAAAATTATAAAATGGGGTCAATTGTTTTAAAAAGTCTACATTTCCATTATCTTTGCCATCTCCCTCTTACTTCAAGAAAAGCCATTGGCCTTTTTCCCTCCTTCCTCTTCATTTTTCTTCTTCCTCCTTCCTTTAAAGCACAAATTTTTTGATCTAAAAATACTTTAAGAGCCTCTATAGCCTCTAAGACTCCATAAAAGTAGAAATTGCAAGAGAGAATGCTTAATCTTTGATTTTCAAACCTTATGAATAGTGACTAATATTGCTTTGGGTAAGATTTTTTGGCTTTTGTTACTTTTCCTAGGTTTTAGGGATTTCCAAGATAGTTTCAATTGTTTTAGATTTTAATTTAGAGCATTGGGTGATTTATTATGAATTTTCAAAGAATATTTCAGTTTATGTTAGAGATTTCTGATAAAAAATGAGATAAAGGCAAATTGAATGTGTAAACAGGCCTTAGAGTTTCTTTTTGACCTCTTTGATATGCGTAATTGAAATAGAATGTGCAATTTCACTTATAAACATTAAATTCCATACTGTGCATATTATGTAATAAATGCTCATAAATGTATTATCCCATAAATGTTAACCATTTGATGAATTATATGGCTTATATAATGTATGTTAAAATGTTTTAAATGATGAGAATTGATTGGGATTAAGTGAATGTACATAATGTGCCTAATGTGTCCTAATATGCATAATATGGAATATAATGAGGGCTAAATAGCTTAATGTAGTATTTGAACATAATTAAGCATAAAATGGTGTTAGATCATGTTTTTTTACATGTATAAGAGTGTACGAAAGTGTGAGAATGCATTAAAAAGGAATAATGCTCAAATTATTCTTATTTAGGCTATATGTACATATTATGGAAAATGACCCTAATTGTGCCTATATGCTTTTCTCTCATGTTATTAAGCATGTTTAGTGTGCTTTGAACTATGTCTAAGGAATATGGACTAATTGTGATTGTTTTTAGGGTGTTGGCCGAATGGTCAAAGTGCAACCATATGTGTGTTTGGCACTTATATGTTAGTGGACAATGCAAGGGGTTAAGTGATGCATAAAAACGTAATTTTTGTTTGGTTGGGATTAAGGTAAAGAAATGAAACACCATGCACATGTATAAGCATTTATGATCATAGATTATAAGTAATAAGTCATTTGTGTTGAATAGAGCAATGGCCATAATTAGGAAGCATTTTAGAATAAAAAATGACTAATTAATGGCTAAAATGAATTAACGGTGAATGGCCTAATTTTGTCATAAGGCTTGTAATTTTATGATATGAGAACTAATTATGCGTATGTAAAAGTTGTGAATTATGGCTATGAGGTATGTGTGTTGGTAAATGTAAATAATGCTAAATTAGCATGGATGCAAAATGGCATTATGAGAGTATAAGTGCATAGGAATTCATGATATGTTAAAAAGGGTGTGCATACATGTTTTCATTATTGTTATTGATCATGAACATGAATGGTATCATATATGAATGAGGTTTAGGATAAAAATATGTTTTAAACTTGAGATTGAGTTTAGGAGTGTTATTTGACACTAATTATGCCATATTATGGATAATTTGTTGACCATTGAGGCATAAAGCATCTTAAATGGACTTTGTGGCCTTAAATGAATATGTGTATGTATAATTCATGTTGAAAACTATATATGAGATGAAAATGGTGCTTGGATGTACAAATGGCACAAATATGGCATAAATGTATGCCAAAAAGTTAATGATCATTAAAATGACATTTCTAATGATATTAATTAGTTTTAGCCAATTGACAGCTAAAACAAGTAAGTTAAATGCTACTTAAGCTTAATTAAGTTGGTGAAACTAAAAAAAACATCATTTTAGCCTATGAGAGGCAACTAGTTAAAAATGGATGGGTTGACCGATCTACTAGGGGATATAGCAACTGCTAGGGCACTTCGGTGCTTTGATATCAATTTACGGGCCCACTTATACTAAGGCACTTATATACTACTTAGATGCATAGCACATGGTTCATTGTGCACTTCTTGTAGAATTTGCTACCTCAAATCCTCACTATCTAGCACACATAGTTAATCATGATAATATAAATAACTGTCTTCTTTAATCACAAACTCGGTAGGCTTCTTCTCTTGAATAATACTTATGATACTGTAAAGTCTATTATCATCTTTCTATGAATCTTTCACCATCTATATCAAGCTCAGCTTGACTTGTAAGTCAGCCAACAAACTACCGTCATCTTGTAGCTTCAAGTTAACATACATTGCCTTTAAAGCTGACATAAGCTTTCTACTTAAGGCATTTGAAACTTTATTAGCTTTCCTAAGATGGTAGTCAATAAGACAATCATAATCCTTGATTAACTCAATCCATCTCCTTTGCCTCAAGTTTAATTCCTTCTACATCAGCAGATATTTCAGACTCTTATGGTCGGTGAAATCATAACACTTTTCTCCATATAGATAGTGCTTCCATATCTTTAAAGCAAACACAATGGATATGAGCTATAAGTCATTTGTCGGGTAGTTTTTCTCATGAGGTTTTAACTATCAAGAAGTATAGGTAACAACCTTACCAGCCTATATGATAACACATCCTAACCCATTTAATGAAGCATCACTGTATATGGTGAACTCTTTCTCTGACATTGGCTAAACTAAAATTGGAGCCTCTGTCAACTTACTCTTAAGCTTGTCAAAGCTCTCTTGACACTTACTATCCTATTCAAATCTCACATCTTTCCATAAAAGATGTGTTATAGGGGTTGTAACCAAGGAAAACCCCTCAATAAACTTTCTACAATAGCCAGCTAACCCTAAGAAACTCTTGATCTTAATCATGTTCCTTGGTAGTTTCCATTTCATGACTGCCTGAATCTTACCAAGATCAACCCTTATACCATCTGCCCATGCTATATGCCCTAAAATTGCTACTTCCTTTAGCCAAAACTCACACTTGCTAAGCCTGGCATATAGTTTTTCATCCCTCGAAATCGATAAAGCTATTCGTAGATGCTTCTCATACTCTTCTTGATTCTTAGAATGCATAAGAATGTCATCTATGAAGACCACCACAAATTGATCTAAAAATGGCCTAATGATTCTATTCATGAGGTCAATGAAAGCCATTGGTGTATTAGTTAACCTAAAAGGCATTACTAGGAACTCATAGTAATCATATCTTATCCTGAAAGCTATCTTGTGTATGTCCACCTCTTTTACTATCAATTGATAATACCTAGATCTAAGATCAATCTTAAAGAAGACATTTGCCCCTCTAAGCTAATAAAAAAGATCATCAATCTATGGTAAAGGATACTTGTTCTTGATGGTGACTTTATTCAACTATTTATAATCTACGTAAAGTCTCAAAGAACTATCCTTCTTCTTGACAAACAGAGCTACTGCTCCCCATGGCAAAACACTCTGTATGATGAAACCCTTCTCTAGAAGATCTTGCAACTATTTCTTTAATTCTTTCAACTCTATAAGAGCCATTCTATACCGAGCTATAGAAACTGGTGTTGTGGCTAGCATCACCTTAATCCCAAATTTTAACTCCTATTCTAATGGCAAATTAGGTAACTCATCTCGAAAAACATCCGTAAACTCAACTACAATAGGAATCTAACTTGTTTCTAATGTTTCCCTTGTGGTGTTAATCACATAAGCAAGATAAGTTTCATAACCATTTTGCATCATCCTTTTAGACACAGTTGATGATATTACATTAGTTATGCAATTCGATCTTTCACCTAACACTCTCACTTCTTACCTATTACTAGCTTGTAATGTGATCCTCTTTTTCTTGCAATCCACCATGGCATGATACTTGGACAATCGATCCACGTCTAAGATAAGATTAAACTCATTGAATGGAAATTCAATGAGATCTGCTGAGAAAACTTGTCTGTATACTGATAATAGATAGTTTCCATATACCTTACTCATAATAACATGCTGTCTTAATGGATTGCTAACCATCATGTCAAATCTAAGGTCATCTGGTTCTAAACCCCAATCTAAAACCCATGCAGTATAGATGTAAGAATATGTGGACCTAGGGTCTATCAGTGCTAAAGTAGGTAAATTAAAGATATGGAATGTACCCACTATAACATCAGTGGCCTCTGCCTCTTCTCTAGCTCTTATAGCATATTGCCTCATTAGAGCTTTGCTCTCTATCCTGTCTTTCTAACTGGCCCTAACTCTACTTCTTGTATCTCTTTTTTCTTGTTTCTGTAAAGGAAAGTAAGGTTTCACTGGGTAATCTTTCTAAAAATTATCTCTGAAGCCACAACCCTAGCATGATCCTAGTATGAGTCTCCAACATACCCTTAGATGTCTCTTATGGCAAGTCTCATAAGTAGGTGTCATAATACTGCTTATAGTGGATCTAAGAGTGCCTGAAGTCTAAGTCTATGCTCGGGTCTATGTTCTAGAACCTTGTCTCGACCTTTGTGATCATTTTGACTTTTTACCTTGATAATGTTTGGATTGACCACTCTTATGCTTTTTACTAGATGCATACATAGAACTACCTTGCCCATGTCCAAAAGATCTCTTCTTAAAGCTATCTCACTTCTATTTCAGCTCATTCACCATTCTATAATGTGATAAGCTATTACCAAGGTTGAAAAGTCTCAAATCTTCATAAGAGCAACCAATTGCATGACATCTAAGTTCAACCCCTTTTTAAACTTCTTATAGTGGCCTTTTTCTATCACAATTACTGCTTTTGCATACTGACTTAGGTGAGCAAATTCCTTCTCATACTTAGAGATTGTTGTGTGTCTCTACTTAAGATCAATGAATTCTTGGTATTACTAGTCCAAGTAATGCTCAGTGACTTACTTTTCCTTGAATTCCTTCAAAAAGAAATCCCATGTGATATCTGCAGTTGTCTTATGTTTAGTGATCACTTCCCACCATTTCAATGCTTCTTTAGATAGCATTGAGGTGGCACATATAGCATACTCATCTTATGGGCATCGTAACTGCTACATAATATGGATCATCTGGTTCAACCAATATTTAGCTCTGGTAGACTCATTTAACTCTCCCCCCTTGAAGAATTTAGCTCCATTCTTAATCAACCTCTCTATATAAAGTCCTCTGGAATGCCAACAGTTCTTGTTGCACTAGAGGTGGAATAGCTTATGCATTAGCATCTGTAGTAGTAGCAATCGCAGCAGCCACTATCACTTGCTAGACAGAATCTAGCACCATCTTTAACCAAGTAAGTGGACCTTGCTATCTAGGAGCAACATCTCTAGCATCATTAGGAGTCACATACTTAAGCTGTGCCTCCCTTTGTCCTAGGGTAGAAGGAGCATGACTTTCTACCCTTTCTTCTTCACTAGGTGTAATGCTACTACTCATATCATATACCTATAGGTAAGAGAAATAGATTATGAGCCAAATATGTAATAGATTATGAGCCAAATATGTAAATGTACTATGACCCCTGAAGTGCTCTTGTGTAACCCATAGATCTAAAGGAAACCTTAACTAGATGATCTGATACCACTAAGTGTGTTGCCATTTGCCTAATCCGTACATCGGACTCGAACGAGGACTCGTGCATACAAAATGGTATCTAGTTTCGTTATCCAAAACCACTTTAAATTTAAAACTTTTATAGAAGAAAATAATTTTTGACTAAAATATGAGATAAAACATTAAAAACCTTTTGGCATGCATATCGAGGTAAACATTGAGGTCATCGTGTCAAAAATTCGATAGCATAACGGCTGTACCGCAACATTTTCCCAAATTTTTACCTGCTTAAAGGCACTTTTATAATATCAATAATCTCATTTGCTACTCCAATGGGTCCTCCTGACCCTCTAAACACAACATAAAACACAATGAGCCTTAGGCTCTCCATAGTCAACATTCTCACATGCAAACTCATTAATAAACACATAAACATGTGAGAAGTAGAAAAGAAAATCAATAGTTATAATATTTGAGTACAAAAATCCATTACAAAATGCATATTAGACCCAATCCCTCTGGGATTATAAGAGCACACTAACTATTAACCATTACATTTACATCACAATCACTATTACAAAAAGTACAAAAATACCTAGACAGGGGTTATCTTTATGTCTCTTGATATATAGAAGCTTTAGCTCTAATCTGTTCCTTTGTTACCTATGTATTGTAAATAAGCGATGCATAAAGCTTTTGCTTAATGGTGTAATCACTTTAACTTATAAAAAGGTTAGTTTTAGCATGCCCATATATACAACACAAGTCATTTTCAAGTTTAATAACACAACCACGCAATTTTTGTATCTCCTATGCAAAATGCACATTTCATGTAATAATCATGCCTTTAGATATCATACATGCAAAATATCACAAACATCATATAATAATCATTTATAGCTATAAAGCACAACATATGTCATATCATCATGAAAATAGCATGTAAGCTACCATACCATAATCATACATTGCAAAGAATAATAACATATATGTTTTTTAGGTCTTAATTGCCCTTATTCACTCATAGACTGATATTTGCACATTATAATCATAATTACATCATTTATATCCATATGAAAGATAAAAAAACATAATTGAACACCTTATGACTAGTTTTTATTTCTTTCGGCCTACTTATCTCCAATTGTCACATATTAATGCCATTTAACATATAACTCCAAAGTATGCATTTTGAGTCATTTTGATTTGTTTAACTTATGCCTATACCAATAAGACAACTAACCAAGACTAGATAATAGAATAACTTAGGCCCAAAGGCTCTTATACCTATGTACATATACTTTGTCTCAAAGGCTCTCACATCCATAGATGTGTATCACTTAGGCCTGAAGGCACTCATATCCTTAGATGCGTATCACATAGGCTTGAAGGCTTTCGCATCCATAGATGCATAAATAAACTTAGGCCTGTAAGCTCTCATGCCTATTGGCACATAAATCAATGACCCATAGGTCTCATATCTAAAGGTATGCTAGTAGCCACTAACAATCCTAGTTAACAGATCAACCTATCCAAACTTGGTTATCTAACTATATAGGCATCATTAAACATGTCATTATGTGTCATTTTAACAATTTTCACTTTTTATATTATTATATTACTTAAAATCAACATTAGCCTCATTGCACCTTTGCATGGCCTACATAAATACACTAGGCCAACTTAGGCCTATCGATGTCCATTACTACTCATAGTATCTATTTCCTAGGTGTAATGGTATTGGATCACAAGAACATATCGTCATGCCAATCAATATCCAAATATCAATTTAAACAATCATTTCATGGCATTTTCTAATATTCGTATTCAAATGGTCATACATTGCCTCATCATGCATTTATAACACATATATATTCATTTTATGTCAAAAATCCATCTTCAGCATATTGGCACATTGCATTCATGCACATATGATACTTTCTAATTAATAAGAACATTCACACACACATTAGAGCACTTATTTGTTTAAGTAGGTATAATGTCGCACACTTAAGTGTCAAGTCATTCCATGACATCCTATTATACCTTACATCCATTGCATAAGTTTAATTCATGCATAACTATATGCACACATTTCTAGGCATATGACACATAACCATGGCATACTTGGTTTTCAACCCGCATAATACATTTATAAGTTCATTATCAACATTCTTGCAATTTCATCACTTATAATCACACTAAACCATCACATATCATGCTTGTATAATATCATTCATCATAAATTTCTACTTATAGCATTTATTTCATTTTTAGGCATTTAATCACATTTATTACTAATATGGACATAGTTTCCCATAACACTTTTCACATAAATTTTAGTCAAATTAAGGTGATTGCACATACAAGATATGTTCGTACGAGACACCTAAAGTTGGCCTAAGCCTTCTCCTTGCCTCGAGAGGCTCAGGTTGACATATTGTCTAAGAATAAAAAAGAGTACAAAAATCAAAAATTAATATAAAATAATATAAACATTGAAAAAATATTTTGAGCCTATATATGTGCTCTATAACACCTAAGGAACCCATGGAAAATAAATTTAACAAAAGCGAAAAACCTAAGAGTCGAGAAGTTACTATTCACCTCCAGAATCTTCTCAATTTTTATCTTGAAATACTCCATTGTTCCTGATGATTTTAGTGTCCACGGACTCATCTCAGGATGCTCTTCAAATTAGGTGTTAGCTTGTAGAGTGGGTGGCTTTGTGGAGGAAGAAATTAAAAGGGAGAGAGAGAGGAGAGAGGTCACAGTTTTTATGAGGAAAAGAGGAGGAATTTTGTGTTTGGGGATGGAAATGGAAAGAATTTCCATTTCCTCCCTATTTATAATTTTTCAAAAATGAATTTTTCATTCTTTAAAAAATTATTATAACTAATAGGAATGTCGGTTTTCCTCCATTTTTATTCCTAAAATTCCAAAAATCTAAGCCCTAAATCCTCCCAAAATCTCTAGCCCAAATCACAACAATAACCATAAAAATTAATACATTTTATGTCCCGAAAATTGAGTAAGAATAGTTCCCAAACTCCAAAAATTTTTATTCCAAAGCCGTTGGACTATTTGGAATATTTGAGTATCAGTTTGTAACATTTTTGGACTATTTTGAGCAACTTTTTATTTATTTTATGGTTCAGTTTTGCTTGTGGCACTATTTACAGGACATTGTTGTAAAATATTAATTATCATTTTTAACCATCCAAATGACTTTAGATTGGCTTCAAACTTTGTCTAAAATTCTCTTGTAATTAAAACTCCCCATCAGTATGCTTATTGTGACTCGAATTTTGGAAAGCATTATTCATCTCGGGAGGTACTATTCATAAGAGTCGAGATTTTTGGGTTGTTACATGCTTAGTGCGTCGTTTGTTTATGAGGCATAGGTAAGAATAATTTTTGAGACTCAAGCCTCAAGACGTGAAGATTATCAAGAAAAGGCTCTTTTTTGGTAATATTTTATATATAGTGTAGTATGTGATGTATAGGTAGCACTCAATGTATAAATTAAAGGAATGGGACTAAATTGTATTTAAGTATTCATTTTGGATTCTCAAAGTTGCAAACCTTTATAAACTATTAAATTGTATATTTTGTTGTATGATACCTATTTTTGATGTTAAGATATCTTGTGATTATGTTTATGTGTTATAGAGTGATCAAAAGATTACATGAATGTTTTAGGGATGTGTGAAAGTTTTAAAAGTGTATTTTTCTTATACAGGTTACTGTTCAAAATTTTGGGATAATGTCTAGTAGAGCCATTATGTTGTTAAAATTTTAGCACAAGGATTCCCAATTTTGGAATATGTAAGTCCATTTGAAAAAGTTTTTGAAAACCCCTATTTTCACAAATAATGTTTTGATAAGAATGTTTTATAATAAGTAATGTAATAAGTGAGTTTAGATTTCTTGATATACATACACATCTTAGTCATCCTTGGCAATTAACTGGCATCCAAATCGAGTAAGGTGTGACACAGTTGTGGTATCAGAGCTTTAGTTTAGCCATTCCTCATTAACATATGAGTGCTTAGGTTCTAAAGTATACATCACATAACTTTTGGGTATCAAGGCTTATCAAAATGTTTTCTTACCTATGGATACGATGAGTGCTTCGACACTGGGTAGTGAGGAGGAAGTAGAGAGTCACACTCTAACTACTATAGCACCCAAGGCTTTAAGAGTTAGGTATATGTCTATTAACACAATAGGACTTGCACCATCCATATGACAATTTTTACCAATGTTCTTATAGGATATGCTACA
>CANXYI010537309.1:0-12005 GCA_948208565.1 Hura crepitans | reverse complement strand
ACAGTGTAGCTGCTCACGTACACTTTTGGTATTTTGCTTTCCTTCTTTTGAAGTCATGTATAGTTTTGCACTCATGTGTACTGACAAGTGTGGGTTATGGTGACTCATACTTAGGATGTTCATGTAATTAAAACCAATGATATATAGTAAAACGTATTAATATATATATGTGTGTTATTATGGGTCTCCGACCCTGTGTTGCTGTGCTGATAATTATGTGATGATTGTGGATGAAAGGAATGATATGTGGAGGACCAGATGGTCCATTGGAGTAGGCTGAGGTTGTTTGATATAGAAGTGTGTTTACCTTGCAGGTTTGGATTGGGTTAGATAACAGGGCAGCCGTTATGCTGCCCGAATATTTTTAAATATTCGGTAACGCCTGACGGCGCTACTCCTGGATTACAGATTGCAGTAGTGGCACACCCTACTGGTTCAGGCAGGATGGGTAGGGGGTGCTACAAAGACAACAAGTAAAGTTGGAATAAAAATATCAAAAGTTAGGCTATAAACTCATAATTCCAACGAAAACTTCAACTGCAATTAGCTAAAATTGAAAAGGCGCACAATAGCCATATACTTTCATATAATTCTTTAGAAATTGCATACTCTTCAAGTTAAGAATGCATGTGGTCAATTTGATAGAAAAGCCCTAACCTGTGCTTTACAAATCCCCAAAAGACTATAAAAAGAGGGAATTTAGATATAAAAAGATAAATGTTCAAATAAAGAAAGAATAAAACATATGAATGGATTAGTAGGGATTTAATTAAGGGGAAACACAGAAAACCCATATCAGCACACTTTTGAATTCTAAAAGGATCCATAAAAATGGCCCTTTAGTAAAATCCAATTAATACTTAGTTGGTTTCTATAAAAATTATAAAAAAAGGCAAGTGTCCTGTGGATCCTTAAATGGATGTCATGGGGTAGCTATAATCGACAAACCAAAAAATACTGAAATAATGGAAGCAATCTATCTAAATGACAAAAAGATGATAAAACAAATTGGTTTGACAACATTACACGCAATCTCAAGGGCTTTTACAAATTTTCAAGGATTGAGATATCTAAATTAGATATGCATTTATGTAAAGAGCTGAAAACAAAAAGGACCTAAGTAGATCTCAGTAATATGGTGGATAGATCTACATAGTTTGATTCCTATAGCTTGATCCATAAACCTACATAGACAGATCCCTAAGATGTAGTCATAGATCCTTACCCTCAAAATTCCATTCTCTCGCGGCTACATCATCACATGTAAGGATCTATAAAGAGGTAGGAAAATCTAGTAGAACAAAATGCCATTGAAACAAAAGAAGACATGTTAAGAAAAAAATAAAAATAACCTACTCCTTTAGCAGAACATTTTCAAGGCTTTAAAATCTTAGTGCCAATAGTGAAAATATATTGAGTAAAGGATCCAAATGAATGAGAGATAATTAAGTATCCTCCAAAGGATCCTTAACAATAGAAGGATCTATAAGAGCCGATTGATCTTCATGAAAGTCTTTAATGGCGAGATGATCCTTAAGGGTGAATACCTATGAAAATTATTCATAGGTGTGCTAAAATTACAAAAGGAGAAAATAATTTATATGCGTAATACCTTTGGTATGTTTCTTATGTTAGCAGGGAGGTAAATCAATAAAGCTAATAGGATCCATAAATGTGGAGTTACAAAAACTAAGGCAAGGTAAAAGAAATAAAAGTAAGTTGTCTCAGATAAAAGCTCAAATAACCAAGGGGCACATTGCTTAAATCGAAATTAAAAGAAATCATATATACGCAATTCTTCTTATGATTATGCATGCTATCAAAAAGATTTGCCCCATCATCACTTGGTGGTATAATAACCAAAGATAGGGCAATTTTTGGATTAGGTATGAAAAATGTATCTAACAACAGATTAGATTATACCAACGTTAACTAGTTAGAAAGGCCCTTAAATCCCATACTGAAAATATTAACATCTTTATAGTCAACTCCTTAAAGTTAATTAAAAGGATAAGAAAATAGTAAATCTTTGACCATCAGATCTTGGATTATGCACATCTGTATGAGAATAGATTTGGAAATCTATATAAAAACTTAAATATATTGTCTTAAATTTTATTGATGAATTAAAAGGAATCCTATACAAGTTAGATATGAAGGATAATGCCTCAGAAAATCCACTTAGAGGATCAGTTTGTATTGCAACATTAACTTCATTGGTAGATTTAGTGACATCATTCTTATGTTGGATCTACCCATTGTTGGTGCCATAAGTGACCAAATCTAAGAACCGAATCCATAGGAATGATGATTTCTCAACTGTATCCATAAGGATAATAATGGATCCGACCCTTTCAAGATTTGAAAAAGCATACAACATAGAAAAGAATGGAATGAAGGCAAAAAGAAGTATCATTTGTGGTATGTAAGAAATAAATGGATATCATGCTGACTGTAAATTCAATTCTCAAAAAGCATGAAATTGTGCCTTTTTCAATTATTCCTGTAGACACACTTGTCTCCAGAAATAAGGGACAACTGATATCATATGGCCCATAAGGCTTATTGGTTTGGTCTAAAAATATAAGTTTTAAGGTCCTAATCTAGAAGAACATTCCTTTAAAGAGAATATCCAATGGGCTATTCTTGTAAAAGGTAACTCTCCTTGCCTATTTTCTTTGCACATACAAACAAATGCACATCCCTCTCATTCTTTCTAGCATCTTCTATCATTCTCGGCATCCTCTCTCTACATTCTCACCTTTTATCATGAACTCTTTCTTTCTCTAAGTAGCATATGTTTTTCTTCCATGAATGCCATTGACTTAGGCATCGAAGAGTCTACACGGGGAAGACCCGCCTAGAATTTCTCACCCTTTTTTCCTCCTTTTTTAGAAAGTTAAACCAATCATCCTAAAGAGACCTTCGCTTACGACATTGATATCCAACTCAAACCAATTCAAGTTCACTAGGATCGAGGACTATCAATTAGCTTTTGATATTCTTAAAATTCTTTAATTAATCTATTGCAATTATTTTTAGTTTGTTTTTCTTAAGAGGCAATATTTAATATATTTCGCTTAATCTATATGAGAAGCAGCTGTATAATGCAAGACAGTCATATACAAGGTAACAAAATCTCAAATTACCTTCCTATTTAGATTTTTTTCAAAAAAAAAATTACTGCCTTATTTACACCATTAATAGGAATATAATAAGGTAAGTCTAGGAGCAATCATTATCATAATTGTTTGATGAGCTAATTGTCTGTTTGACTACGTAATTATTTACGATTTTCTTCCTTATTATGATGCACACCTTATCATTTATCACCACAATCATCGATTATCACCATTACAAGTGAAGGAAAAAAAAAATTCTAAAATGCGAAAAATTAGTTAAAATCTCGGCTTCGGGATATGTCTAAATAATTTAGACTCCATAATTTATTTAAGAAATAATTATAAATTCGATCTTAACACTTAAGACTAACGATTTTGAATTATCTTTTCTCAACTATTATAATTTTTATTTTTTAAAAAATAAACAATTTGTCAATGGGACAAATATGCAAGACCCTCAAATATATAAAGCTTGTAATATTTTCAATAAATAATGAGTTTATCTTTTTAAATTTGTGAAATTCTGCATAGATACCATATGGTAAAGTGTCATTTCTAATAAGCGATAAGTCTATTTCCCAGATTTTCAATATTTGAAAAGTTTTATATAACTATCATCTTAATAAACTTTTTGATTTTTGATAAATAATAAATGAAAGAATTTTAATAAAGGGAAACTTGTAATTTAAGAGGTTAATTGAACAAAATAAAAATATTAAAATTTCAATTTTTATATCGCAAGTTAATATCAAATTTGAAATTTCTCCAGTGCCATCAATTTAATAATAATAATAATAATAATAATAATAGTAATAGTAATAGTAATAATTTTTATTAATGGATATACAAAGATAAATTCGCATATTACTGATATATATTCTCCTCTCCAAAATGGTTGGCTTCCAAAATCCTAATGAACACAAGCAAGAGGCCGAAGGTATATGGGTATTTGCAGTTCTTGCGGGCGAAGCGTGGCGGCGACGGCGACGGCGAAACTGATCCTTGAAGATGGGCGGCTTGAGGAATTTCCTTCTCCAATAAGAGTCTCAGACATATCACAAAGAAACCCTAGGTTTTTTATATGCAATGCAGACGATATAGGCTTTGATGACCGGGTTTCGGCCATTGATGACGACACTGAGCTCCAATTAGGTCAGCTTTATTTTGAGCTGCCAATTATCTGGCTGGACAATCCCATGAAAGTTGAAGAAATGGCAATCTTGGCTGTTAAGGCAAGCTTGGCCCTTAATAAGATGGCTGATGATAATGGCAGATATAAATGTTGGTTTTGGCTGAAAAATGTGGATCATGTGCAGTATAAAATTAAGAAACCTGTCGAAGCTAGGCCACTGGTGGCGATTGCCGACAACGGTGGTTGTAGCGGCGAACTTGCGAGGAGGGTTGGTGGTGGCGGTGGCAAAGGAAGGAAATTCAGCAATAAGTTGAGTGTTATTTTGGAGGAGTAATTAAGGAGATTAATTCAAATAAAGATTTCATTTTATATATATATATATATATATGCCCCTTAAATCATCCTCATTTTTGTAAAGAAAAAGGTATTATGATTAAATTTCTAATGACATTCAGATAATTTATACAGTCAATAAATCTTTGTTGGTAAAAAGAATTAATATTTATTTATTTTAATTAGTATTCAATTTTCCATCCAGCCATTCAGAACGCAACTATTAAAATTTTTGCTTTTATAAATTTGCACTTCCCTTAAATTTTTCAACTCCTTCGTAGTTCCTTAATATTTGATCTTTTCACTGAATAATTTTTTATAAAAGAGAGCTCAAAATTTTCAATACGTAAAAATTGATTTTATGTTTCGAATCAAAAAAAAAATTGAAATTTTAAAATTTTTTAAACTGAAATTTTAAAAAAAAAATCAAGGCAAAAAAATTAAAATTTAAATAAAACTAAACGGAATGAACCAAATTTTTATACATTTTTTATTTTTTTATATAAAAACACTAAAAACAACATTTTAGTTTTTTTAACATTTACTCTTTAAAAATCAAATTAATTAAACCGAATTTTTTTTTAAAAACGATTTATTTTAATTTTCGATTTAATTTTACATCGAGATATCCTTTAAAATAATGATTAGTATAGTGAAATCAACTATATCAATAAAATATTCAGTAGGAAAGCTCCTCGACTATATACTTAATATCAAGCAATACACAATTTCGTCCGCTGATTTGTCCTGTGGCAAATCCTAGGAAGGGTTAATTCGTAATTAAAGATGTCCATCCACGCACACATATTAGCCTTAGACCAAGCCTTGGAGATAACTTCAATAATGTTGAACTGTAACTCATTGATTTGCTTTTTTAATTGGACCCCAACATAGGAGGTTTGAAAGTAGCATTCGATAAAAACTAAATTCCTTTCTTTTTTTTTATTTGTGTGCCTAATTCTTTTCTCGTAAAATTGAATATCAGTTTAATTATTTTTTACAATATTCAATATTTACATATATTACTTTTTACAATATTCAATTTTAGGTTATGGTTTCTCATCCTTTTACCCGAATCTTTTCATCAATTCGAAGATTGAGGTTTGTTTATTTTGAAGCCAACTTTCTTTGTTTTTCCAAAAGATAATAAATCGTTGATATGAATCACTATAATTGGTTTTTAGGAGCATCATTCTCTGGGGAAACATGGCTGAATATCCTGCTCCCAGTTCTTGTATGTACTTATTACTTAGCATTCCAAGACACTTCAACAGAGTATGGCTTTTTCTCAGAGATTTTATTGAGATATTTCGATGTGCCTTACAATATAGCCTTCTCATGGCGCAGGATCATTGCTTTGAGAAGGATTTCACTATCAGGATGCCAGATGAAATCCTGAGTACTGACAATACCAGATGCTGCTAAGACAAGTGCAGTATCGGGAAGATAGAGGCATATATCTCTTCACCACTTTCCAAACTCAACTTCGATATACTTGCAATATTCCCAGAAATTGACAAATTTCGTCATAAATGTCAAGAGTTTAAGCATAAATTTGTGATACTTGTGCATGAATTTCTAAAGCAGTATAAAGCTCCAATCGTTACTTATACTCTTCTAGACGTTTTTCCAAGTTTCAATAAATTTGCGAGGGAAATTCCTCAACTTCTATCTCTATCAATGATGACCAGAGCTACTTCAGTACGGGAACATATAGCTTTTTCTAATTGTACTGTTCCCATTTGCAAATGCTTCATCTCTGTCTCTCACAATCAGATTACTTATACCGGATGCTTCCAGATTTACAGCATACCACCATCGATCAGTACATTTGGCAGACTGAAGCAGTTAGACTTTCATTTGGGTAGCAGCACTCTTTCTTATGATATAGAAAAGATAATTTCAATTCTGAATGCCTGCCTTCTTCCTCAGCAATTTCATTTGACAATGAGATGGAGAAGGAGTTGGTTGATGGAGTACAGAGAGAGATGAGTGAAGGAACCCCAAAAAGGTCTTCATGGTGAGTCGAAAGAAGTGGAAACAGGTGGATTTTATGGCACAGCGGGTCGAGTAGAAGGGGCCCTATATTCGATGAAAAATGCAGTTGGGCTAGAGAGGATGGTTGTGAGTTGTTACTAAAAGATGAAATATGAAGAAGGTGAAAGGTATTACAGGGATAGGGATCCCTTGGATGAACACAAGCGTCAATAGATAATAAAACAACTCCAAGGAATGGCCACATCCGGAATTGCACAGTTCATTGTTTACTAAGTGCTTCTTTGATGTTAATCAGATACAATTCCACTGTTAGAGGCGTCTCAATTGAATTCAAAATTGAATGGAAAAAATTAAAAATTTTATATTTTTATATATAAAAATTTTAAAATGATGTCATTTTAATTTTAAAATAATATTATTTTAAAAATTTTAATCAATTTAATTTTTTTTATTTATTTTTTAAAATTAAATTTATATTTAAGAATCAAATTAAAGAAATTAAATTATAAATCATTCGTTTTGATTTTGCGCGTATCTATCCACTATTTCTTTTTTTTTATTTGGATTTGACTTGACTTCGAAAAGAGTTCCCTACGAAATATCGTTCTTACGTTGTTTGTTGTGTGGGAAACCGCATATGTCCTTTTGAAAGGATATGATTTGGTGAGATATGCTAAATGCGCATTAGTTACAGTTATTGTATCAAATATTATAGATTGATTAATATATGCATACTGAACGAATAAATTTTTAAAAATTCGAAATTTAATTGTTAAATAATTTATATTTATATTAGGTAAGTTCATAAAATATTAAAAAATAGATATAGTTTAATTAATTTTAAGATAAAAATTACATAAATTATTATAAAGAGTATTATATATTTACTCAACACACTCTCTCATGTCCAAGAGTATAGCAAGAAATTGGAGTGCAAGTATAATCATCAGTATGTGGCATCAACATAGCAAATACTAGTTTTAATATTATGTTAAAAAAATAAATTTAAACCTTGCTCATCTAAAAAAAACTATTTCAGAGCACGAACATGGCACAAATATTTTATAAAGACTACTTTATATTTATATTTAATCAATATAAAATATTTAATATAAAAAATAAAACATTTCATTTTAAATATTTAAAAATAATATATATATAAATCCTAACTTGAAATCACTAATTAAAAAAAAAACCTATTGGGATCTCGTTAACGGTTTGTGAATTATTTTCCATTTTATTTTTCCGCTGTTGGGATGTAAGGAGACTGCCTGTTCTTGTGGATGCACGAAAATCAACAAATTAGACGAGTAAAAGGGGCAGAGATGCATGGTGGCTATAAAACTCCAAATTAGGCGCGTTGCACCTTATTTAAATTAAATGCATAAAAATAATTTATATATTAAATTAATTATAATTTATCATATAAATAAAAATTATTTAAATATTATACAATAATTAATATAGTGCATGAGTTCCTTTTACATTTGATTTAGATAAAAAATTTATAATATTTTTCTTTTAAAAAGTGGAATCTAAATATTTTTAAGATATATAATAATTAATAAAAAATTCATAAATAAAAAAGCAAAGTTTAATTTAATCACTTTAAAACGAAGACCGATTAATTATTGTGGTCATTGAAAGGTATTGGACTCTGCTTTTAAAAATAATAATAATAATAAAGTATAGGACTCCGAATTTATAAGCTACAAATCGTTTACTGCTTTTCTAATTTTCTTTGATCAAGTCGTTGATTCTAAATATGAAGCATCAGTACTTGGAGGAAAGCAAAGTGGTTAGGCCTATCAAAAAGAATAAACTTTAACAATTCTACCGTATAAATTAAATTGTAACTTTTTTCATATCTAAAATGTCATTTTATTAAATTAAAATGAAAATTCATTACATTTATTCTAACTTTTTTTTTATATATAAAACAAAGTGTTTTAATTTTTTTCAAAGTACTTTTTATAAAATTTAAAAAATTAATGATTGTCTTAATACTAATGATAGAGTACTAAAACATTACACTAGTGCCTAAAATTCAAAGTTAAGCTCAGAATTATATTTCTTGAAGTTAGAGAATCTAACAGATTACCAAATGACTTTCAATTTTATATTTCTTTAAGCAATATGGAACAACCACGAGGCAACATTATTTGAAAGAAAGAATTCATTATTTAATATTTAATTTGTTACAATAATTAAATATTTTAGCTAATAATAAATACAAAAATTCTTATTTAGACAAAGCTAATAAACATTCATAAAAATAAATAATTAAGGTTTGACAAAAAAAATCTAAATTTTGAACTAGTTAAATCATATTATTCGATATCAAATTTAAATCTCTTCATTTACTTGTATAATATTGAGGATCACATGTACCTTAAATGATTGAATATCTTCAAATAATTTTTAAACTAATAAAATTCAAATCGTCCTTAACCCTTCTCCTAAAATATATGTAAATGATCATAGACTATTTATTTTGATAAAAAGAAAAAGATAAACATTTGAAGAATAATGGTATTTGAAAAAGAGGGAACTAAGTTATTAAGAGAAAGAAATTAAGTGGGGGACATGGAAAAAACGCAATAGAAAAAGATGGGTAAGATGAAGACAGAAGTGGCTATGCCTATGGACCACCGAGGAACAGAAAGGAAATGTGAAACAAAGAAAGAAGAAAGGTCGTCCAGAATAATCAAGATCCAATAGAAAACTAGAAAATGAACAATCTATGCTTCACTTTCCCATGTCTTAACCTTGGGGTTTCCTTGCAGTGGGGTGAAGCTATGGGATTCCACTTGGTACCATAATTTAAGGGCCAACAATTTGCAAAAAAAATAATTTAGTTTTCTTTTTTTTATTATTTTTTTATTAATTCAAGCCCGTGGAAGATTGTAATTAGGTCTTGCTATAAAACTTTTCATATTTTGACTTGACTCCGATCTTCAATTAAAAATCGAATTGAATTTAATTTTATATTTTCCTCTAAAAAAAATAATGGATTGGGGGAGGTGATACCTATGCCCTGCCCTTGTGTATGTAGTTTTGTCTTTTATATTTAAATTACTCATTTATCCCTATTGACCCAAAGGATAGTTAATATATTTTCTTTAGACAATATTATAAACCTTAATGTCTTCAACTAGGTGACATCTTTTGCCTCGTGAATTCTTGAAATCAGTAGGTCTAGATTATCGTATTGCAATATGTATGTATAAATTCAAGATTCATGATGAGGGTATATTGTAAATATAATTACACTAAATAAATAAGTCAATTATGTATATACAATAAGAAATGTAATGTTGAATTTTCGTCTATCTTTACTAATATATAAAGAGGCACTGCATCATTTATCCTATTCATATTCCTACAGTTGACTCACTCTTTCACTAATATTATATTTATGGGATTATTTTTATTATTTTATATACTATGTATTCTAATTTTTTACTTTTCAACCGACAATACAGTCGAGTCATTTGCTTTTTGCGTCGGAATATTAGGAATTCAAAGTAATAATAATTTTAGTATAGGCAAGAAATGTCCTAATTTAGTTAAATATAATTTTAAATTAATTTTTATTAATAATTGTAGTGGTTAATTAGAACAATATTTTTATATTTAATAATTTTGGTAATTTAAAATTGAATTTAATCTCTTAAATATTAAATTCCACATCGATCTGAATATATAATTGAATTCTCACAATACTGTATACAACTTGTGTAGGGTAGACCAACGGGAAATCTAGCAGGTGGTGGCAGAGCCCGTAAAGAGACTTCCAATAGTATAACAAATAATAATTGACACCTATTTGAAAATACTATTAGCTAGTCAATATCTTCATCTAATTGTATTAATAATGCCCCGTCATCACCTTTGTGCCTTTCTTTCCCTGTATAAATCACTACCCTTTAATCCCTTTTCCAACCCAAACCCAACTCATCTCTCTCTGAAGATCTCCATTTCTCAAAAAATCAGAAAATGGGCAATTGTGCTACACCTCAGTACACAAATAAGGATAATCTAATCCAGAATAGCCAATCCACAGCCAAAATAGTGGACACGGACGGGAGTCTACAAGAATTCAAGGAACCAATCAGCGCCAAACATGTACTCTCCCGGAATCCTGACTGCTTCCTCTGCAGCTCAGAATCTATGTACGTTAATTGTCACGTGCCTCACGTGCCAGACGATGAACAGCTTCAACTCGGCCAGATTTATTTCCTCTTGCCCCTCTCTAAATCAAATGCACCCCTTTCTCTGTCGGAATTATGTGCTCTAGCCATCAAGGCCAGCGCAGTCCTTGCTCCGTCGGGTAAAACTACGTCGTTTTTGGAAGGAGATGCTGCTGTTGCTAAGTTGGTGGCCGCCGGTCATCCGACTTGCAAAATTCCGGTTAGAGTGAATATTCAAACAGGAAAGGGCAGCCGGCGAATTAAATTGTGAGATCACCAATTGAATTTTGGGTGAATTGTTATTATTTTTTTTAGTGATTTTCTTTTTCTTTTTGATTTCTAGCAGGTGATGATGGTAATTAACAACTATAGACATAACCAATAGGAATATAAATTTGTTAAAGCTTATTCAGGAATTAATGGTGAAAGTATGATAGGATCTGATACCTCATCTTCAGGCTCCAACACAGTTGAACCTGTTTTGTAATAATATTAAAATTGTATATTTTTCTTAATTTAATCCTCTAAAATGTATGCTTGGCTCAAATGTCTCAGTAATCTATATTTTAAGTTCATCAATATGAAATATTTAATTATTAATTTCTTGTGTTCGCGAGAGTTTGATCGATAAATTATTAGTAAAAAATCATTATTGTATTCTATAATTATAAAAAGAAAATTGATAACCGGAATTGGAAGTTCAATTTGTCTAATCCGATGCTTAAATTAGTCAGAATGTATAAATAATTCTTTGCAGAAATATGATGAGGATTGAGTTATTTACTCATTATTAGATATAAATTATTTTCTGTTTGAGGTGTTGATTTTTTTTTTAAATAAAAAATGCTAAGATGAGTGAATTTCATATACTAAAAATTGTAAACCAAAAAGAATAATTCAGTAACATTTATGCATACTCGAACAAAAGCACATATAGTGTTGGTTAAAAAATGGGTTCTATTTATCTCAAGATTAAGGTCCCGTTCTTAAATTTAACTAATAATACTCACTAAAATATGGGGATGTCTAGATGTTGATTTGATTCAAAAATCAAATAGAACTCAATTAATTAAAAATAAAGATAGAGAAAAATTATTAATCGAATTGAATTGATTTAATTGATAAATCAGACCATATTATTGAGATATTTCAGTTTGATTTGAGCTAAGTTATTGAGCTTTTTAATTTGAGTCTACAATCAACACTAAATATAAATATTTGAATATA
>CANXYI010537237.1:0-13252 GCA_948208565.1 Hura crepitans | reverse complement strand
TGCCCATACCTAAAAGACAACTATCTAAAACTAGATAGTAGGACTACCTGGGCTTGAAGGCCATATCTTAGACTCGAAGGTTATGTTGATCTACATATCATATCTTAGACCCAAAGGTCATAAATGCACCTATGGGTATGCTAGTAGCTTCTATACTCCCTAGTTGATCGATTAACCTATCCAATCCAAGTTGTCTAATCGTATAGGCCAACTCACAATGTTTATTTAAGTTTTTCTTTCTTAAAGTATATCAAGTGAATTTTATCTTTAATTTGGTCAACATATGATCGTAGGGGAAAATTAATGTTCTTCACCATTTATATTAATCCCATTATATTACCAATTATGCAACATAAGTACATTAACTAACACATCAACATATCCATCTTTTATACATGATAGACACTATCATAAGTATTTTACTCTTTTAATCATTTTAAGCCATTCTTACCTTATATCCATATTATTACATCATATGTATTCAATGAATGCTTAAAGCACCTATTAATTCCTATATTAGGCCATTCGGCTATATCATAAGCTCATTGTGCATTATGGCATTTCATAACTACCATATGCCATCCTTATCATCATTTTATCTTTCATTTCACCTTTTTATTTTAAGTAAATTTTAGTAGCTTTTCAGTTTATTTGGCCAATAAATGACCAACTAAGGTAACCATATGCCTTTTCATCTTTATATTCATATCACTTTCTTATGCCAATAGTTTATATATATGTTTAAATAGGTACCCATTAGTCCTTTCGGCTATAATCATGACAAATGCCATATCATAACTCATGTTTTAAAGGCACCCATGTTAACTTTCATCATAGTAAAAGCATATTTTTGCACATATGCACATTCATTGTCATACATGCATGTTTACAATAAATACATTATGCTTAACTTATGCAAATTGACTCATTACCATATTTGCATTTCATACCACATATCCATACCATTACATAATACATATCATTATTATTATAGTTTAATTTAGACAAATACCATAACACATTACATTATGGTCTCATTCATGGAACACACCTTATGTTCATTCATTATGCCTTTATGATTTAGGCCTTCATATAAACATCTTGTTATAAATCATTCACGCCTTAGGTTACTTTCATACATTTACAACTTTACACACTCAATTTACATTTCGTTCATAATAATCTATAAGCACAGTAAATCATATTCTTAACATGATTCATTTCTAAACAATGCTCTCATGGTTACTCTAGTTTCCCACTTATCATTCTATTCTAGAGATTGTTCTAGACTTTTTCCAAATATTAATATTAAGCCATTTGGCCTTAAAAAAACATAATTATATTGATTTCAATCTTTAAAGGCAACATGGCAAAATACTTTTCAACATAATCATATGTATTCATATAATTTTGTTATATAGTATATCATACTTAAAGCAAGCATCATACTTCATGATTTCCTTTTTATCATAACCAATTCATTTATTAGTTCATATTAATGTAGTTACTTTATTTGATACTTATAAAGTATTCTCATTACATTCTTAAATTAACTATTCCTTTCACACATTAATTTATACTATCATTGCATATCACTGATGATTAAAATACTTGAAACATAAAGTCATACTAACTTTGTCATACAGTTCTATAATCAAACAGCTATGTACATCCAATTTTTCTTCCTCTTTGCTCATCATATAACACTAATTTCCTAGTTCCGTCATATTTCATTCATTATTAATATCACAACTCATTATGTCTTAATCATATTAAATAATCATTATTATTTAGAAATATATATAATTACATCAATTTACATGTTCTGATCCAATGGTTGCTCTAGGTAGCCTAAACCCATTATTCTAGTGGTTGCTCTAGGCAGCCTAGACCTTTTGATTTAGTGGTTGCTCTAGGCAACCTATACCTTTTGATCTAGAGGTTGCTCCAAACAACCATGTTACTCATTATTCTCACATTGTTTTCTACCATCAAGCATTTTACACACAAATATGATTTTTAATCATTTATTCAAGACTTTATACATATATTCACTATACTACAACTGTCACATATCATTTTACACCAAGTTAATTAACTTAACATACATATTTTATATATTAAACACATACTTTTCAAACCAAAATCATTAGTAGACATACTATAAGGGATACACTTACTTGAATAGCATCAAATAAATCCTTAGAGCATCCATAAACCTTTTATAATCTTTTCCCTTTATATCTCCTCATTGCCTCTTGAACATAACCTTAATCCATGATCAAAAATTCATAATAATTAAAATATGTTTCGATTCTTCAAATCAACCTTATATAACTCTTATTGGCACTAAAACAAACCTTAAAAAATATCAAGGCTTGAAAACAACTACTTACTTGAATAGGTGTCACTATTCACCTAAGAACTCTTCTCTAGAAACCCTTTTAATCTAATCCATCTTCTCTTTAGTTCCAACTATAAATTTGCTTTAGCTACCCTTAGAAGTTGATTTAAGGTGGAAATTGGTAATTAAATAAAGCTAAAAAGGAGCTTAATGAAGCAATAATGGTGGGCGCTCTATTGAAATGGCATAAGAGGACAAAAAGAAAAAGAAGAAGAAGAAGAAGTGAGGGCTGATTGATACCCTTAAGGTAAATTTTTGTCCTTATATACTCCCTTTTCAATGGCTAAGATTAATCCAAGAAAAGATCCAAGGGCCCATATTAAAATAAGTCCATAAATATACTTTTTAAGAAACTTTAATTATATTCTTCAATTTCTTTCATCTATAATCACTTTATGATCTCAAATAAATATTATTTCTTAGAAGTCCCGAAAAACCCAAACTCAAAAACTTTGAAAAACCAATTAAATATGGTACTTTTTACCTCATTTAATTTTTATAAAATATGTCTTGATGTTAAAAAATTCCAATTTCTATCCCATCATACTCAGAATATTTAAGCCCCAGGATGTGCTATTCCTAGATCCATCTGACCAAAAACAAAATATTTTTTTATTCAGCTTTAACTAAGTCACTATTCACAGTACGCTGCCATAAAAACTCCACTTCTATTTTTAACCTCCTTAATAACCTTATTTTCTTTCCAAACTTTACCTAAAAATATCTTATAATTTATTCTACCATCCTGTAATATTATTATGTTTTGGGTCCAAGAAGGTAATATTCACTCTCGGGTGGTACTATTCTTATACATGCTTGATATTGTTCAATTTCCTATCAAATGTTTTCTTTTCTTTTCCAAAATGTAAACATATATTATTCAACTCATAAACTCTTAATCAATAAGGTTAGAAATGCCATTCTCATATCTGAAGTCACTATTTAGGACTTCAAGGTTTACTATTCACAATATTGTTCGTTATCGCTCGTTAGACCTCCAAATATCCTTATTTTTATATGAAATTTTACCCACAATATACTTATAACTTAATCCTTTGATCAGTAAGAAAAACTTAATCATGAACTGAAAGTCACTATTCATAACCCCCGATTATCACTATTTACAATGCCGAGATTTTCAGGCATTACTGCATCAATAAGGGAAGATTTCGAAACCCTGAATCTCTATTGGTTTACTACCATTTAAGTGGTTACCCATACTTATCACAAGGTAAACCTCTTTGTGAGGGAATCTCAAGCTCCCACTTTAGGTTAGATTAAAAGCATGTTTTCTTAAGGCCTATTATGACACCTCTTACTTGTTTCATACACCAGACCCAAATAAGAAACAAGACATAACCTACATCTAAACTACCCTATGAAAAACCCAAAAAAAATAATTTAAACCTTTTTTCATATTAAAACATAATTTACATGTTTAATTTGATAAAAATATGAATTTTCAAAAAACTATTTTTAGGTATACTAATTTAGGGTCCTTGTGTTAAAAATTCAACACCATAATGGTTGTATTGGGACACTATTCCAAATAGTAACCTATCAAAATAAACACTTTTATAATATCCCAACACATCTCTACAACTTTTAGGTCTATCTAACCCTTTACTATACATCATAAGACAGTATTTCACAACACAACACAAAACATGCAATCCCATAAAAGCTTTTAAAAAAGATAAAAGAAAAGTTAGTTTAATCAGTTTCACAAAACATAATTACATAATGCAGATTAGGCTTAATCCCTCATTTTTACACAAAAGTGTTATTCTTCTAATTACATCACTACAAATTATACAAAAGAAAATCAAAATACCTCAAAAGGTAGTAGCTTCTTAATCTCTTATGATACCGAGGCTTTGACTCTAATCTATGTTCCTTTAACATGCACATCACAAAAAAAATTATATACTAAGCTTTCACTTAGTGGTGAATCCAACATAATATACATTTTATGTCATGCAATAATGCAATGTACCTAAAATTTACATCTTTATTATAATGGTAAGAGAATAAAAACATATATTGTAACAACATCCACATAGTCCAATAAATACATCTTACATGCCATATCAATCACAATTAACATTATAAAACAATATCATAACAAAAATCTCAAAGAAAATTCCAATATATGTAAAAGAAAATTTAAGCTTATATCGATTTATAATTAACCCTACATGCCTATACTGATAAGAAAACAAGCTAAACTGCATAATAGGACCATATAATGCCCGAAGGCCTAAGATAATACCCAAAGGCCAAAGATAAATGTACCTACAAGTACCCAATATAATTGCACCCAAAGGCGCTTAAGTTAGTTACACCTGAAGTGCCTAAGATAAATGCACCTAAAGTTACCTAGCAGCTACTCTATATTCACTAGTTAATCGATTAACCTATCCAACCTAGGTTGTCTAAAAGCATAGGCATTTAATTTTTATTTGATATATGATCAAATTAATTATATTTATGTGCAAATTTATTACAATTATTCATATAATCCAAAATCACAATCACCTCGTATAAATATTTTTATGATATTTGCTTTATGCTTATGAAACTCTTAAAGATGCCCAAAATATTAAAGAAAATACATAAGGCCATTCGGCCAAATAAAAAGTATACACTTCATATGTGTATTTTCACATAATCATGTTTAAGTCCATAATAAACATACTAAAAATTGCATTCTTAAAATAACATGCTCGCCAACACCACAATCATAATTTATCCATTACACAATTCATTGATACACATGCTCTTATGTCATAATAAACATAACCTAAGGCTCATGCCATTACATATAAACTCAAAATTTTGGGATTTAAGCCCTTGAAGGTTTCAACCACCACCAAAATTCAAACTTAAAAAGCATCAACATCATATTATACTTATACTTCTTTAACTATTTTTCTCCACATAATTACTTGTCATTTTCCATAAAATAAAAGAACCATAAACACTCACACACTTACCTTGCAAATTTTGACCACACCAACATAGCATCATAACACCATTCATTCATTCACATATCACTCAATTTCATAACATACTAACTCATACATACTTCATACAATCATAATATATTAATTACACATAACCACCATTTATTACATAATGCCAATTTCACATTAAATGCCACCAAAATTAGTTATTCAACATACATTAAGTTGGATTCACATACCAAAAATCATAATACACCGATACAACGTGATTACACCTTATCCTTGCCCTTCGAACCACTTGGTTTCTCTTTTTCTACATACATAATTATAGGCTCATTTTAAAAAATTTGTAAGAAATCAAATATAGCTCTAAAAAATAAAATGACCATATAAACATGTTCTTGGGCACCTGTAGAGTCTAAGAAAAATACCCAAAATCGAAGGAAAATACCTAAAATGAAAAATAGTTACTATTCATCCTTATCTCAAATCTTCAAAATCTCTTGATAAAATTAGTATTCCAAGCTTTTAACACCTTAAAATCACTTAATCCATGATAATTTTGGGTTTAATGGTGATTGATTGAGGCAAATATGGTGGATGATGAAGAAGAAATGGTAGGTTAGCTTCAAGGGGATGGCATCGGCTTAATGAAGAAGAAGAGAGAGGAGTGACTGTAATGAATAGTGTTTTTTGACTTTAAATTGACCTTTTTATAGGTTCCAAGATGAATGGCTAGGATTTAATGAGCTAATGATCAAAGGTCCTCAAAATTCCTCTCTTTAAAACCTTTTTTCAATCTATTCTCCATCATATTAACCACATTTATCACCTTTTAAAAACCTAATAACCTTTTGAAATGTTATCCTTAAACCCTAAAAAATCCATATTCAAAAAGCTCAAAAACCCATTAAAAATGTAATTAAATAACTTAGCCCAATTTAGTAAAAATACTTTTCGATGTTTTAAAATTCCAATTCTAGTGCCAATGAACTATTTGGAGTTTTAAGTATCAGCTTATCTCGATCCCGAATTATTTTGAGCAAAAATTGAATTATTTTATGGTTTAGCTTTACCTTTGGTACTATTCATAAGACACTATTGTAAAATCTTCTTTTGCATTTTTAACCACCATAATAACTTCAAATTGACTCTAAATTTTGCCTAAAATTATTTTATGATTAATACTTCCTATTGGTTTAATTAGTGTGACTCAAATTTTGGGAAATACTATTTATCTCGAGAAATACTATTCATAAAAGTCAAAATTTTCAGGACGTTACACCTAGCATCCAATTCAACCTGACCCCAGTCGACGTACCTCTAGTTAGTAAAAATAGTGGAAGAGAAATTAAGAGAATTATAATCTTGGGCTTCATTAGGAAATGATTCTAATCAACAAACCTGCGCTTGATTAATTATTTGTTAATTGCAAGATTTGACTCATTTTACACAAAGTCAAAGTGCATAAGAATTTCAAATTTTGTAGCAATGGAAAAGTGCATAAGAATTTCAAATTTTGTAGCAATGGAAAAGTGACTCAAAATTTTTAATAACCTAAAGATAAAAAATCGGTATAATAAAAAACATTAATAGAAGCAAAAAAGGTTATCTCCTAATATTTATAATTATATGTTTTCTATAGTGAAAACAACATTTTCTTTTAGTTCTCCTATTACCAATTTCAAATTAAGTAGATGTGTAACTTTAAGTGGATAACTAATACTAAACATAAAAAGAGTGTTTTTCTATTTGGCATAAATCCAAATATAAAACATCAAAGTATCTTTATAGCTGAGTAGCCGGACTAAGTTCAAGCTTTACAAAAAAGCTTTTTGTTGTATTTTAAATGACATTTTCTCAATAAATTGTTTCATACTTTATGAAATGTTTTTAATTTATATAAGTTGTTTTTCCTTGCCAAATTTTTTTATTGATGATAATTAAGCCTGTAAAGATGGATATAATATTGTATAATTTCAAGCTTACAAAACTTTTTTTTTCTTTCAATTATTAAATAACTAATAGACCAAAGACTTGTTTCCATAAGTGACTTTCCAAATATATTAAAATTTAACTATATAATCTATTTGTTTTTAATAAATATTAATAGGAACAAAATTAAAATTATTTTGCAACTAATTTAAATGGTTGTCAAACTAACAGTAGAAAAAAAATTAAAGAGGCACCACTTTTTTGAAAAGGATACTTGCAAGTTTAAAAAGGATGGTTAAGAACAAGGCCACTGTTAATGGTTTTATAGTCAAAACATACCAATACAAAGAGGCAACACTTTTTTCTTCTTACTACTTTGAGCCTTATGTAGTAACACGTAGTCGAAATGTACCTCGTAAAGATCATGGTGGTAAGGAAGAGGAAATTGTAGGAATGTTAACAATATTTACCTATACTAGTAGAGCTACTCACAAGTGTGTGATTAATAATTTAAAAGAAGAAGTAGTCAAGTTTTCTCATACTTATGTTCTACTTAACTATGATGAAGTCAACTATATATAAGGTAAAAATGTGTGTCAAGGACTCAGCCTTTATTTGTAGCAAATAATAGAATATTACCCTACTTACTAACTATATGAGTTATTTGTTAATGTGAAACATTTATTTGTAACAATTACAAGTTGAATACTCTAATCTTTCCTGAGATTAGATAAAGCATAATCTATAATTCCACATTCCAAAATGGTTTAAGCTTTATGTAAGTGCATAACATGTACAAAATCTTAAATGCTTTGTGCATCTTATAACTTCTAATGAAAATCAACTTACCAAGTCTAACATATCTTTAAATAGTTTAAAATTCCCTTTAGAGAATAAATTCTTGCCAGTATTATATGTGGATCATTAAGAAAAGTCAAGTTCTATCAAATATACTTTGTGAATGGCCACAAATTTCACATTGACTCTCATGCAAACATGAGATACTTAACTAATATGGAGTATGTATAATAGGTTTTGAAGTGACTATTATAGAGGCATTGAAGATATTATAGAGCTTGAAAATACTCAGATTCTTGATAAAGTGAATTATAATGTTCAATTGTTATTAGTTTCATACAATACTTGGTGTCGATGTCAAAGAGCATAAAAAGTATAAATTAGTGGATATACATAAATATTATGAGTTTCACAAATATGAACTATTTATAATGGCAATATGAGTGACCCAATTGTACTATATTTAATATCCTAGCTTAAAAAGGGATGTTGATGATTAGTTGGCTATGTTGAAATTTAAACCAATAGATATGGCGTACATGCTTATTAATAAAGTAGTCCCAATAGCTAATTGTAATGTTTAATTCCAAGTAGAACATGTGCAAAATCATGAGATATATAAAAATATTGAGGCTAATGACTAAATAACTTTTACATGATAGATAATGACTAAATGATTTTTACATAATCCTTTTGGTAAGGTGATTGAAATTGATAACCCTATTAAAGGCAATAATCAATATGAAAGAAATGAAGAGAAATAATTCAAAGAAGAAACTAATAAGGATAATGAGAAAGGATTTGAAGAAGAAATCGATGAGTATGAAGAGGTAGAATTCTAAAAAGAAATTGATGAGTATGATTAGATTTGTCATGTTGTTGACTAATTTTTGGTAAGTATTTTTACATTAATTATTTCTAAGTATGCTTGTGTATCATTTATCATTATTCTTTAATTTTTTATTATTATTATGGGTTATAATTATAAATATTTGAAATGTATCATTTAATCCTAGAATGTTATTAGTGGTGATTAATTTCACATGTTGTTAACTTATTTTTGTAAGAAATAAATCAAGGGAAAGCATGAGCAACTCAAGTGGGAAGATCTAGATTGAGAGGTGCTAGTGTGGACCTTAGTCATGGGAACATGCCTCACTCCTTATCACATTAGCAGTGGTGCCTATAAACATGGCACATGGAAATCAATAGTTCGAGATAAAATCCAATTATGGGAATGATTTCATGGATTCCAAGATGAAAAGTGAGACCATAAGCCAAAACAAGTTCCATCAGATAAGATATCTTTCAAAAAGATATGGCATTTATCTAACTGGATGAATTCCTAAAATCTAAGATAAGATGATGCCAAACCAAATATCTTGCATAAATCAAGACATAAATTGAGTGAAAGCTCATCCGCATAGGTAAGGATTTTCATCTAATTGAATAAACTTTTAAACACCAAAAAGGGACACACTTCCCTTTCTCATTGAACCAATTGAAGGTCAAAATACTCCAACCTCCATCCCCTTAAAAGGAAAATTTCAACCTTAATTTAGAGGGATTGAAGAAACATTTCACAATTTCATCCAAAAATACTCTCCTAAGCAGGAAAAAAAATAAAGGGAAGAGAAAAGAGGAAGATTTAAGCATTTTCCTACATTTTCTCTCCTTTCCTCACTAACTAAACACTCATTTTCCAATAAGGAATTCAAGGAATAAAGGGAAACTTAAGTATTTTCCTGAGGACTCCTTAGTACATTCTTCCCTATTCCTATATTTTTATCTTTATATTGCATTTTTAGTAGGTTTTTTGCATTTTGTGTTCTTTAGGTTGTTTTTATTTCTTTTTTACAACTTTAGATCCTTATTTCATTATGTTTTTTGCTTTTTAATTGATTTTTTCCCTAAAATAAGGGACAAGAATTGACTTGAGCAACTTTAGAAACCCTAAAATCCCATTTTGGCATAATGGTTGAGGTTTTCTGCCTAAAAGTGAGATCTAGATTAATTCGAATAGATGATCAAGTTCATCCATTTGGATAAATGTTCTTCGTGTGTAAAGTTGTCACCTTTTTGCCTTAAAACTAAAATTTTGTTAGGATAAAGCTTACATCTAATAAGAAGTCTATAGGTCTAAGATGTAGTTGTCTCTTTAAATAAAGTAAGCCCTTCTTTGTTTGAAGGCTTTTTCTTTACCCATTTCTGGACGAACATCTGGTTAGACATTAATTCATCTGATTGGATCTTTTTCTCCTTATAATGAAATGAAGTTTGCATTTTTAAGTTTTATGTGTATAAGTTTCCTTTATTCATGTGTGTTTTCCTTTAGTCGAGGCCTGAGGAAGATCTGATCGAATAACCACATGTCTGATCAGTCTTAAGAGAGCCCTGTAGTATACTAAGGTGCTTATTTCTATAATCATATGTTTTTGAGTTCATTATTATGGGATATATTCAATCAAATAACCATTTATCCGATCGGTTGTGGATTTCAAACAATTCTACTTGGTGTATTCCTATTCATTTATTAACTCTGATGGTTGCTAGATTCTATGTTTTTACCCAATTAGGAGATAAGATCATTAGAAAAATATGTATTTTGATGTTCTTTTATGTTTCTTTTCTTTTTAGACTTTTAGATTGATGTAAAGGTTAAGTTCATCTATGGGTTGTATTAACTTTTTTCTTCTACTATAATTCCATACATGTTATAATAGGTTAGCTAAAATTATTTTGGATCTGATTGAAAGGAGAATAATCATGAAAACATTTTCTTGAAAAATAAGTATGTGATTACATAAAGTAAAAAAAAATGAGAGTTTTAGGGACCAAAGTCCTTAATCGCAACTAGAGTATCTTAAAGACCAAAGTCCTTAGCTCACAAAAAATCATCATTTGTAAAATTATAAGAAGTGAAGATTGTAATGAAAGATTTTTCTATATAACAAAATTGTTTTAAGTTGGCAATAATGGCTTGGAACTACTATTCTAGTAACCAAAATGGGTTTTATAAAGAGATTAAAAATGCTTTAAATGACAAAAATAATTTTGGAACCAAAAATCTACATTCCTTAAGAATTGACCTTAGGCTTTAAATAACTTTCGTAAGTTAATTATGTATATATATATATATTTTGCCATAAGGTGCTTTAGAACCAAAGTTCCAATTATCCAAATAAAATGTTTTTAGACCAAAGGCCTTTACTTAATTAACTGGACCAATTTCATGGTTGAGTATTTTTACTTTGTATGAGTTTTTACTTCCATATTGATATATGCAAAAGTGTTTATTTGCTTAGTTTCATGATAACACATGACTAGGGATCTGATAAAAGTTAGAACCAGGAGATGAAAAATAATATTAATCTTAGGGCATGAATAAAAGAGAACTCTTGACCCAAAATCTCTTTTCATTTACTTCTTAAATTAGCCACCGAGGTGGAAACTCACAACCACCATAAGCTAAACCAACTTGTAGAGAACATCAAGCTCTCAATTTTGGGTCGATTAAGTTGTCCAAGCATAGGTGGCTCTTAGCTTGATCTCGATCAAGGTACCTCCAGCTGGCGACTCCACTAGGGACATGTTCTCTATGAGAATTTACTCTAAAAGTAACCTTCGATTAATATCAATCAATTCTCTAGTTCTAAAGTTTATCAATCCCGAACTACATATCACTTTTATAAATTGTGTCCCTATTTCCTTTATGGTGTTGTTTTGAAACATTACCCTATTTTAACTCAATTCTAGGGGGTGTTAGGGATGACAATCACCAACTCCAAGTCTTGTACCTACACAATATATAAAATAGGGAACTAATTAGTTATCACCACATGTGATTAGGAAGACCCATTGGGAATTACCCTATTTAGAGGACAATGACCTTCATAATATACCATACAATAATCTCAAGTAATTGACCTAGATATATTTCCCCTTAGGATACCATAATAATTTGCATTTTATATGTGATATGGACTTCTGTCATGAGGCAAATTTTGAACTTTTCTCAAAAGGCAAAAGTTAAATTGTCATGCCTATAAATAGGTTAAACTTATTTTTCTCTTAGAATGATTAAAACTCCTCCAATGACAATTGTCAAAAATCTTGTGTATGTTTAGAATAATGAGCGTTATGTTGCTAATTTCAAACCATGCACCATGTGTGTTCTCGCATCCCCCTATTAATGCTTGAATAAAACCCCACTTAGGATAGATGGCTAGACCTTATGTTTGGAAGAAATAAGATCGAAAGGCTATTTTACGTGTTTTTTTTTATCTCTGTTGCACTTATGCATAGATGTATGCATCATATGCTAACCCTTTATGAATGACAGCCATCATAAGTCAAAGGATTTGAAGAGACTATAAAAGAGGCTTGTTCACGAATCACTAACACTTAGCCTATTAATTGCCTTTGAGGAGACAATTGGGGAGATAGAAGATCAAATACCCCTATTGACATAAACTAGATTAGGCCCTAGATCATAACAAAAAAGAGATTGATGAAGCCTTGATAACTTTCAAGAGTGAAATACTCATAGCCTTATTATCCAATTTGAGCTAACAATTAAATAACCAAGCTAGAACCTCTACCACCCTACACCAAGCTACTTTGAGCCCACTTATCTCACCATAACCTCAACCAACATCCACCTTACCATAACCCATAGACAAGTAGAAGGGGTGTAACACCCTCTGCCCATTCTCTATAAAAATAGACAGGATGTGTTACTACCCTTTAGGTCACCCATCTTTGGATTTCCCCAAAGGTCTTTCATTTAACCCCCGTTACTCTTTGTACATCTTGTCCTAGAAATTTTCTTGCACCGTTCCTATGGCCTAGATCAATCTTACCAGGTATATGCCTTTTACCTACTTGATCCTAAAATCAAATATCAGCCTAACTTCGTTACTGCTACTAATTTTGTTATATTTTATTATATATGATTATTATTTTCGTAATATTAAAATTTCCATTCATTAATATTGATTACTCACATTTCTATATATGAGTGCCTCCACTTACTTACCATAAAGTTTGAATATGCTATTGCATACCTGGACAGTCATCGTCAGCATCGCTAGTTGTCTGTTTCCTAACCTTTATACTTTCAACACCTGCGCATCGGAAGCCCGACACG
>CANXYI010537235.1:0-14277 GCA_948208565.1 Hura crepitans | reverse complement strand
ATGTGGGTTAAAGTTAGTCAAAGTTAGGTAGAACTTAAATGAAATGCCCTTAAGAAAATCCTAGGATAGGTGACTTTAGTGGGATGTGACACACCTTGCCTATTTCAGATGGAAATGGGTAGAGGGTGTTACAGTGACATAGTTGAATATGTAGCTAAGTGTTTAACATGTCAGCAAGTAAAGGTTGAGCACTAAGTTCCTTTTGGATTGTTACATCTAATAGCAATACCATAATGGAAATAGGATAAGGTTACCATGGATTTTGTGATGGGATTACCACTGAATAGGAATAAGTGTGATGTTGCGTGGGTAATTATAGATAGGCTAACTAAGACAACATATTTTATTCTTATGAAGATAAACTACTCCTTAGAAAAGCTAGAATGATTGTATATTGATGAAATTATGAGACTCCATGGTATGCTAGTAGCTATCATTTTAGATAGAGATCTTCGATTCAGTTCCAGGTTTTAGAAGAAGTTGCATGAAGCTCTTGGTACTAGGCTAACATACAGTACAACTTTTAACCCTCAAACTGATGATTAATTAGTATGGGTGATACAAGTACTAGAAGACATGTTACGTAGCTATGTAATAAAGTTCAAAGGAAGCTAAGACTAGTACTTGTCTTTAGCTAAATTTGCATATAATAATAGTCATCAAGCTAGTTTAGGCATGGCACCCTATGAGGCATTATATTTCAGAAGGTGCAAAACCCCTCTATATTGGAGTGAAATGGGTGAAAGCAAGATCATACGAATTGATTTGATCAAGGATACAGAGGATAAAGTCAAGGTTATAAGAGAGAGTTTGAAAGCTACCACAGGTCAATAGAAATCCTATGTTGACTTAAAAAGAAGGGATATAGAGTATGAAGTGGGTGAGAAAGTTTTCCTAAAAGTATCACTGTCGAAGAAGGTACTTAGGTTTGGTAAGAAAGGAAAGCTTAGTCCTAGATTCATTAGTCCCTTTGAGATTAAAAAACATATGGGGCTAGTGGCATATAGGTTAGCCTTACCAGCTGAGTTACAATAGATCCATGATATATTCAATGTATTAATGCTTAGGTAGTATAGATCTGATTCGTCACATGTAATACCTATAGAAAAGATCCAAGTAAAGCAATATGAGGAAGAACCAATACAGGTTCTAGCCTGAAAAGTAAAGCAGTTGCAAAATAAAACCATACCATTAGTCAAAGGGTTATGAAAGCATCATAATAGAGATGAAGCTACTTGGGAAAGCGAGGAGCAGATGCAGGCTCAGTACCCACACTTATTTTCACCAAGTAATTTTAAGGATGAAATTATATAAGAGGGGAAGAATTATAACACTTGTAAATTGAGGATACATGAGAAGTACCTCTAAGGCTGAAATGTGTGTCTAGGAAGCTAGGACACCTTCATAAGGCTTGAGAAAGGGTCTACTGGTCATAAAACTTTGATGGGCCTAAAAATGGGTAAAATGAATGAATTTAGAAAAAATTATCAAAACAAATAATTCTTTTCAGGCCATGAGCTAGTGAATCATAGCCTTAGATGGACTTAAGCCAGCAATGACCTGGGATATGCCTAGAAAGAACTAAAAATATTATGCCCTAAAGGTCAAAAATTCTATTGAGTTCATTGGTGAAGTAATTTTTATTTTCTAAGGTCATTCGATAATTTTTTTTAGAATTTCTCAATTTTTTGATGAATTAATTAACTGACTTGCCAATGGAATTTTGATGTGAAATTTTATGAGGCCCTAAATAGGCCTAATTGAGGATTTTTAGAACAAATGTGATGATTTTTGGAGGTCTAGATGAATTTTTAAAATTAGCTTGAAATTTTAGTTAAAATTGAGATTTTTCAGGGTGCTTAGTGCCATGTGTCACCACCTAAAGCACCCACTCAACACTATAAATACCTTTTTATTGCCACATGGACTCTCATATTGCCACCTCACCCTTCACCTTATTCCTTCCCCATTTCTCCTTTGTGGTAGATGATGCCAACCAACCCCAAAATCCCTCATTTTTGCTTCTTTTCTTCCTCTATTCTCTACCATTCAACCACAACAAATCCCTATAATTATGTACTCATTGTAGGCACCATTGCTATTCCTAGAAGTGGGAAAAATTCCCTCAAATTCAAGTTGTACATAAGGTGTTCTAAGATTTCAAGTTAAGGTGTAAGTGGTTTTTCTCACTTTTTATTTTAGTTCTAAATAGCCCTATTAATTCTAAGAATCACCATATTTTTAGATTTTCAATTTGAGCCTTGTATAATTTTTTTATGAATTTTCTAAGCTAGGAATTATATTATGTCAACATAAGGAAAAATCAAGGAGAACAAGGGAGTTAAGGCTTTTAAAGTGTGAGAAATGACTTAGAATTGATATAAGTATATGAATTTGATATAATTAAATCATACAATGGTGTGTATGGTTGTGAAATACCACAATTATGTGTACAAAATTCTTAGTTTGATCATGTATGTGCATGTAACGTTGAATTAAGTATGCTAGCATAATGATTGTATATAGAAATGATGGTTTGTATATGATTTTGGTAAGAAAAATATATGTACGATCATGGAGTCATTTTGGCTAAGAGGTATGTTAATGTGTTTTGGCATCTAAATGATGTTATGTTATGGGTACATGGTGTGAATGATTTGAATTATCATATATGGCACTAGTATGAATGATAGGTGTATGAAATTGATGAGAAGAATGCATGAATATACCTGAACATGCTTTAATCGAGAGGTATGATTAATGTATCATGGCATGTCATGCACGGCATGGCATGTATGCGTATGTGTGTATGGTAGAAATATGATATATAATGTGCATGTGTGAAGAAATTTGAAAGTGTGCAAGTGTGTGACCATGATTATAATGTGGTCATGAGATATGGCATGATGGAATGACGTGGTATGCATATGTGGCATATTGTATAATTTGTGTATGTGGTGTGGCATGATGATAACATAATCATGACATGAAAATGGCATGAGATGTGCGTGATGAGGTGTAAAAATATGGTGTAAGGTACAATAGGTAAGGTAGTGTAAATGTGGTAGTAATTTAGTGAAAGAAATGGACTTAAAATGGCCTAAAAAGTTACCTAAAGTGTGCCTAAAATTGGTATGTAAATCAAATATGTGAGGTACTTGATTTTAATGGCAATGTGAGGCCAATGTTGTTAGCATGTTGGAATGAATAGAATAAGACCATATGTAGCATAGAATGACATGTTGTTATGGCTTGAAGTGGCATGAGAAAATGTCCAATAATTAGTGGTAATTGGCTTATAACTGTGTCTTTAAAAATAAAATGAACCCATAATTTTGTAATGAAAAATGAACACGTAGAAATGACTTGTAATAGGGACATGATAAATGACTTATGACAATGGCATGAAATGGACATAAAATGACCTATAACTGTCTAATATAAAAATGAACCTATAACTGTCCATTGAAAAATGAGCAGACTAAAATAAAAAAATAACAATGTCTTAATAATATGGAAATAAATTAAATAAATGATATGTGATGGAATAAAAATAATTAACAAATAGTTGGCCCATTAGTTGGACACCCATTAGATGGGTTAATCGATCAACTAGGGGTTTGTAGTTACTAGAGGCACTAGTCTTCTGGGCCTTTACCAGTATAATGATATAGGTAGGTGCAGTCACTGAGGTCCTAATAATCAGGCCACTGCACTTAGCCGGTGTAGTGATTGAGGTTCACTAGCTAAGCCACTACATACTATGATGTTAATATTTCTATCTACTATGGGTAGACCCTTATTACTAGACTAGGTGGGTGTAGCTACTGAGGTCCACAAGCTGGACCACTGCACAAATAGGTTGATGGTATAATGATATGATGACATTTTTATTGTCTGGTAGTAGGGAGTTCTAGGTTTGCACTATCAGACAAGGTCGATACAATGACTAGCTAGGCCACTACACTAGGTTAGTGCAGAGACTGAGGTCCAAAATGTGGGCCACTGCACAACATTTATTTCCCTTTTATCCTATGTCTATAAATGTAGTCTAACCAGTTGGGCCTATGTAATAAAATGAACTTAGTGGATGTTGACAGTCAGTGATACTAACATTTATGAACAGGTAAAATAATGGTATAAGATAGGTTAATATAAAAATGTGACCAAGTAATAAAATAATTTTATTGTCATAACATGGACTTCATATGATGCATGATGCATTTATGACATGTGTCATATGCATGTATACTTGTATTGTAACACCCACTGCATAATTTTCAGAGGAACCAGACAAGTGATGCTACCTTTCACTAGGTCACCCATCCTGATATTGCTCTAAAGGCTCATTCATTTAACACTTATAGACATGCATATTTTTCATTCAGATATTACTTAAATCTTCAGACTAACCTTTCAATATCTATGTACAGATTATAAGTAACTCCATAATATTATCACACAAGACCCTGAGCCCACATAACATCAGAATATAAATATTAATGCTATTTAGTGTAATTGAACCATACATCATTCAGTGTAATTCGGTGTCTTTAAAAATAAAACAAACTCGTAATTATGTAATGAAAAATGAACATGTAGAAATGACTTGTAATAGGGACATGATAAATGACTTATGACAATGGCATGAAAAGGACATAAAAGGACCTATAACTGTCTAATATAAAAATGAACCTATAATTGTCCATTGAAAAATGAGCAGACCAAAATAAAAAAATAACAATGTCTTAATGATATGGAAATAAATTAAATAAATGATATGTGATGGAATAACAATAATTAACAGATAGTTGGCCCATTAGTTGGAGACCTATTGGATGGGTTAATCAATCAATTAGGGATTTGTAGTTGTTAAAGGCACTGGTCTTCTAGGCCTTTACCAGTATAATGATATAGGCAGGTGTAGTCACTGAGGTCCTGATAATTGGGCCACTGCACTTTGTCGGTGCAGTGACTGAGGTTCACTAGCTAAGCCACTACATAGTATGATGTTAATATTTCTATCTAGTATAGGCAGACCCTTGTTACTAGATCAGGTGGGTGTAGCCACTAAGGTCTATGAGCTAGGCCACTGCACAAATAAGTTAATGGTATAATGATATGATGACATTTTTATTGTCTAGTAGTAGGGAGTTTCAGGTTTGCACTATCAGACCAGGTCAGTACAATGACTAGCTAGACCACTACATTAGGTAAGTGCAGAGACCGAGGTCCAAAATATGGGCCACTGCACAACATTTATTTCCCTTTTATCCTGTGTCTATAAATATAGTCTAACCAGTTGGGCCTATGTAATAAAATGAGCTTAGTGGATGATGACAGTCAGTGATAATGACATTTATGAATAGGTAAAATAATCGTATAAGGTTGGTTAATATAAAAATGTGACTAGGTAATAAAATAATGTTATTGTCATAACATGGACTTCATATGATGCATTCATGACATGTGTGATATACATGTATACTTGCATTGTAACACCGACTGCATAATTTTCGGAGGAACCAGACAAGTGATGCTACCTTTCACTAGGTCACCCATCTTGATATTGCTCTAAAGGCTCATTCATTTAACACTTATAGACATGCATATTTTTCATTCAGATATTATTTAAATCTTTAGACTAACCTTTCAATATCTATGTATAGATTATAATTAACTCCATAATATTATCACACAAGGCCCTGAGCCCACATAACATCAGAATATAAATATTAATGCCATTTATTGTAATTTAACCATACATCATATAAATCTATTAACTATTTGTTGACATAAACATCTAGTCTTACAAAAACTAAACCCAGCCCTACATGAATTACGTGAGTGCCTTTTAAAACCATAAAGACAATAAAAATATACCCTCAAAAATAGTCTGCTACACTACAACACTTTATTGAGGCTGATCGGCTACACTATCTACTACATGTGCATTGGAACACAGATACACTGAGCACAATACACACTGGTGAATTTAATACAATATAAGCATGTCATGCAACCACATATGCATCATACAAGTCATGCATGCTTCATACAATATACTAAGATAGTGTCATAAGAAAAGTAATAATAATAATAATAGTAATAATGATAATGATAATAATAATAACAATAATTTATTTATCTGTCTCATTAATTTAATTATCAATTTCATGCTATAGACTTCATTTTTATAAATTTTTCTATTCACTATTTACTATCACCATTTATTATATTTATTTTATCTTTTAGGTCCATCTATAAAGATGACACTTTAAAACACTGAATTATAAGGGAAATCTAAATTGTCTAGTTGCCTAAATTTTAGACCCTGATGGTTTCACCCACAAAGTGCAGTGGCCTACAACTAAACCTAGGCTATGGCATTAGCATAGTGCAACGGCCTATCTCGAACCTCGGTGACTACACCTACCTAACGCAATGGTCCCACATCAAAACCACTATAGTTGCACCCATATAGTGTAGTGGCTAACATCATGACCTCGACGGCTGCACCCGCCATCATAATCATCAAAGTAATAGCCCCGAAGGCACAAAGTCTCTAGTAGCTGCTAATCCTTAGTTGACTGGTTAACCCATCTAGTGGGTGTCTTACAATTGGGCTAACTATTTATTAATTATTTTTATTCATTTACTGTTCATTTATTTTATTTATTTCCATATTATTCAGACACAGTTAGAAGTTAAATTCATTTGCTCATTTTTTTCTGGACAGTTATAAATCATTTTCATCACTAAATAGTTATAGGTCATTTGCGTAAATGTTACTATTTATTTGGTCATTTTTTTCTACGATGTATTGATCATTTTTCATTCTTCTCATGGCCTCATACCATCATATATCATACCATTATGTCTTGCATAATGTTACATTTCCCTCACCAAACTTTACCTTTATTTTACCATAACTCTTTTATGCTAACTAATTCTTATAAGTATTCAAATTTATATACCTCATTATACGCTACATAATAAATTTTACTTTACACTTATTAATCATTTTTCTTTACCAATTTCTTATCATACATTATATACACTAATCTTTATCTTAATACCATACATAACCATAACCATACATCATGTCATAACCATACATATATTTTCATATGTCATGTCCCATTTATGTTACACATATTATTACAATCATAATACCTAATGATTAACATTATAATACATCATGTGCATATATCAAGCATATATGCACATGCCAAAACATGCATGTCATGAATATGACCATTTATACATCATGCATTTTCACGTAGTTTTCACATCCATATCATCAATATCACATCCAATTTACATAATAGCACGCATATTACATCAAATCAAGCACACATATGCTTAAACCAAAACTTCCATATGCATGTTTATACATGTACACATATAAACACATTTAGAAATGCATCTATTGTATTAAATCAACATACCTAGGCTATCTCTACACCCTCTTCCACCTTCCTAAGGCATTATTTGCCTTGGTTCTTCACAATCTCTCCTTAAACCTACATTATGGAACTCTAAATTTAAAAATTCATATAAAATCATAGGAAGCTCCAAATAGAAATCTATTAAGATGGAAATTCTTAGAATTTCAAGGGCTACATGAACCTAAAATAAAAACTAGGAAAGGAGCACTTACACTCAAAAATGGCACTATTCACCTCATACACAAATCTTACAAAAGTGAGTTTTTTAGGTGATTTTAAGGGTAGAAATGAAATCTAGAGGTCATAGAGGTTTATTTGCATATGAGACTTACGAGAATTGGTGGTGTTTTGTTGTGGGTTTGAAGCAAAAATAGAGGGGAAGCTTTCTTGAAACTGGCATCACTTCTAAGGCTTTCTAAAGGTTGAATATGGCTTCCTCACACATGTAAAAAGATGTGCATGTGTGGGAAGCCATTATATATTAGTGGTGGGTGTGTTAGATCATGACACGTGGTGATTTAATAGCCCATAAAAATCATATTTTCATTTAAATTTTGGAAAATTTTAAAATTTATTTTAGGCTTCTAAAAATAATCACTTTCATTTTAAAAATCCTTGATTAGGCCTGCTTACGGCCTCACAAAATTTCAAGTCCAAACTCTAATGGCAAGTGGGTCTACTATTCACTCGCTATAATAAGAAATTTTGAAAAAAATATCAAACAACCTTAAAAAAATTAAAATTCCTTCATCAATTAAGTTATTGAAAATTTTGACCATCAAGGTATGTAATTTTAGGTCTATCCAGGCACATCCTGGGTCATTCCCAGCACAACCCTATTTTGGGTTACTATTCACTAGTTTTATGCCTGAAATGAATTATTGGTTCTGCTAAAATTTTAAATTAATCCATTTTCTTGATTTTTTGGTCCATCAAAGTTTTATGACTAGTAAACACCTTTAATAGCCTTACAAAGTTATCTTAGCTTTCCAAGAACAATATTTAAGCCTCAATTGTACTATTCATGAAACCTCGATTTGCGGGCATTACAATTCTTCCCCTCTTAAGTGATTTCATCCTTGAAATTACTTGATGAAAAAAAGTATGGGTATTGAGCCTTTATCTACTCCTTACTTTCCCACGTGGCCTATTCAGTGTTGCTATACCTCTATAGCACTTTTACTAAAGGAATGGACTTGTTCCTCAACTGCTTCATTTCTCTAGCAAGATTTGTACTACCTTAGCATTGACACACGAAAAACATCATGTATCTGCTTTAACTCAGGGGGTAAAGCTAGCCTATAAGCTAATAGCTCCACACATTCTATAATCTCATAGGGACTAATGACTCTAGGACTAAGCTTTCCTTTCTTACCAAACTTGATTACCTTCTTCCATAGTGATACCTTCAAAATACTTTCTCACCCACTTCATACTCAATATCCCTTCTTTTCATATCAATATAAGAATTTTGATAGTATGTAGCAACTTTTAATCTCTCTTTGATAATATTAACTTTATCCTTTGTATCCTTGACCAAATTAGGTCCTATTATTTTACCTTCTTTAACATTAATCCAACATAGGGGAGTTATGTACCTTCTGCCATATAGTGCCTTATAAGGTGCCATACCCAAACTAGCTTGATGGCTATTATTATAAGCAAACTCAGCTAATGATAGATACTGATCCCAACTGCCTTTAAACTTGATGGCACAGTTACATAACATATCTTCCAGAACTTGTATCACCTTTTTTGATTGTTCATTTATTTGTGGATGAAAGGCTGTACTATATGTCAGTTTAGTCCTAAGAGTTTCATGTAATTTCTTCTAGAATCTGAAGGTAAACCAAGGATCTCTATAAAAAATAATGGCTACTAACACACCATACAGTCTTACAATCTCATCAATGTATAGTTATGCAGCTTTTCCAAAGAATAGTTCATCCTCATAGGAATAAAATGTGCTATCTTAGTTAACCTATCCATAATTAGCCATACAACATCACACTTGCCCTTTGTTAATGGTGAACCCATCACAAAATCCATAGTGACCTTCTCTCATTTCCATTCTGGTATTGCTATTAGAAGTAACAATCTATAATAAACTTGATGTTTAGCCTTTACTTGCTAACAGATCAAGCATCTAGCTATATATTTAGTTACATCACACTTCATTCCTGACCACCAATACTTAGGCTTTAAGTGCGTATACATCTTTATACTACCTAGATGTATAGAGTAAGGAGCTTTATATGCTTCTTTCAAAATCTGTGCTCTCAGGTCATCTATATCTGGAGCACACAATCTACAATAGTAGTATAGATATCAATCCTTTCCCAACTCAAACTCTGTGGCCTTCCCTTTACTAACTTTGCTTATGCTCTATACTAGTTGTTCATCTCTTATCTCTGCTTCTTTAATCTATTGCTTGAAGTCAAGCTTAATTTGTAATTCAACCAATATAACATCTTCCTATGTATACTTTATTCTAACATTCATTGTTCTTAATGTTACCATGAACTTTCGACTCAAAGCATTTGCAACTACATTTGCTTTTGTCGAATGATAGTCATTTATCAACTTCAGCCACCTTCTTTATCTTAAGTTTAACTTCTTCTATGTAAGAAGGTATTTTAAATTCTTATGGTTAGTATAAATATAGCATTTCTCACAATATAGATAATGTCTCTATTTCTTTAAGGCAAAACAATAGCTTCTAACTCCAAGTCATATGTGGGGTAGTTCTTCTCATGTGGCTTTAGCTATCTAAAAGCATAAGCCACTACCTTACCTTCTTGCATCAAAACTCATCTAAGCTTATTATATGAGGTATCAGTATAGATAACAAAGTCCTTACCCTATTTAGGTTGGACAAGTATAACAGCCTCAGTCAACATTACCTTCAACATCTCAAAACTCTTTTGGCATTTCTCATCTAATTAAAACCTTACATCCTTTCTCAATAGTCTAGCTAATAGTGTTGCAATCTTAGAGAATCCCTTCATAAATCTTTTGTAATAACTAGCTAATCATAGAAAGCTTCATACTTTAATCACATGCCTAGGTGGCTTTCACTTTAACACAACCTTAACCTTACTAGGATCCACCCTGATACATTCTGTTGATGTAATATGACCTAGAAAGGCCACTTTATTCAACCAAAATTCACATTTGCTCAGGTTGGCATACAATTTTCTCTCCTTCAAGATTTGTAAAACAATCCTGAGATGCCATTCATATTCTTCTCGAGTCTTAGAATAGACTGGGATATCATTAATAAACACTACAACAAATTGATCCAGATACAGTTAAAAGACCCTATTCATCAAGTCCATAAAAGTTGTTGGGACATTAGTAAGTCTAAAAGGCATCACTATGAACTTATAATGCCTATATCTAGTTTTGAAAGCAATCTTAGGTATGTCAAACTCCTTAATCCTTAACTGATGGTATCCGAATCTCAAATCTATCTTAGAAAAGACACTTGCACCTCTAAACTAATAAAAAAGATCATTGATCCTTAGCAAAGTGTATTTATTCTTCACAGTCACCCTATTTAGCTTTTTGTAATCAATGCACAACCAAAGCTACCCATCTTTCTTCTTTACAAATAACATGGGTGCTACTTATGGTGAAATATTGGGTTTGATGAAACCCTTGTCTAACAATTCTTGCCATTGTGCCTTTAATTCCTTTAAATGTAATGGATACAGGTGTTATACTAGGATACAATTCAATCTCAAAATCAAATTCTTGTTTGTGGGTGTATTCCTAGTAACTCATCATAAAATACATTTGGGCATTCAGCTACAACTGGGATCTAATTCATGCTAGGTGTGGAGTTACTAGTGTCCACTACGTGAGCTAGGTAGGCTTCACAACCCTTACAGATCAATCATCTTGCTGTAACAGCTAAGATAAGGTTATCTAGAGAATTTCTACCACCTAAAACTATTACCTTTTAACCTTCTACTGTCTTAAGTGTAAACCTGTTATTTTTATAGTTTACCATAGCCTGATGTTCTATTAACCAATCCATACCCAAAACGACATCAAATTCATTAAATAAAAGTTCTATTAAGTCTGCAGGAAATATCTAATTTTGAATCATCAGAGGATAGTTTCTTTATATCCTATTCACCATCACAGTTTGTCCAATTAGGTTACTGACTTGGATGTCTATGTCTATTAGTTCTGGTTCTGATCCCCTATCTTGTGCTTGTGTAGTGCATATATAAAAATGTGTTATGCCTAGATCTATCAATGCCAAAATTAGAGCTTTAATAAGAAAAATATACCAGCTATCACATCTAAAGCTTCTATATCCTTATGAGCTCTAATAGCATATTGTCTGGCTGGAGCTCGTGCCTCAAACCTGGCACTTTGGATGCTACTGGTCTGGTCAAATCTAAACTACCTCTACCCCTTATTCTAAGGTGCTACTGAAGCTTGTGTCTATATAGGTTCAACTTGCCTCTATGGTTAATTCCTCTAATAGTGGTCTCTAGCCCCACACACAAAACATTCTCCTAATCTAAGTGATCTATAGCATCTATAATGTCTCTTATTACATGTCTCATAGGTAAGAGGTGCACTCTTGGCTACTGAAGCTGGGGCACTTGAGGTTTGCTGAGGAGGTCTAAGCCTAGATACAGTTGCCTATCCTAACCTTTGATACTGTGGCTACCTCTGGGTCTAATGTACTAATTGAGATTGAGTTTAAGCCTCTCTCTGTCTCTTACTAGCTCTAGGTACTGATCTAGTCTTGCCAATTGTAAACTATCTTTTTCTTTGGAAAACCTCTCTCTTCTCCTACATCATCTCCTATATATCATAGGCAACTGACACTAAAATAGCAAAATTTGTAATCTTCGAAGTTGCAATCTATATGTGCAACTCCATATTAAGGCCTTGCAAAAACCTTTTAAATCTCTCCTTTTCATTGGGAATAAACTCCTCTGTATATCTACTAAGTCTTGCAAAGTCTTTCTCATATTAAAAAACTAACCTTCTACCTTGCTTCAGATTGAAGAACTCTTACCTCCTTTTATCTTTGTGTGATGTTAGAATATATCTCTTTTTAAATTCTATCAGAAAGAAGTTCTAAGTGGTTTTTGCTTCTATTGCCTTTCTTTTCTTCATGGTGTCCCACTAATGAAAGGCTTCTTCTTATAGGAGATAGGTAGCACACTTCAAGCTAGTATTCGTCTCTAGCTACATCCTCCTCCTTAGCTCTTAAAAAATTAACTACACCCATTTTCTTCACTTGCTCTAGATAGGTCTTTTATACTGGTGCTCGAGGTGAAGAAGGATGTAGAGCTAGTGAAGGAGGTGGCACCACTCTTGATGTATGTCTTAGCAAGTCTACTATCTACTATAGTAACACTGGTAAAGCCTACTACTGCAGTGGTGGCTATTATAGCTGTGCAGCATCACTAGGTTTGGGTGTCGCTACACTAACAACTGCTCCCTGAGCTGAGGTAGGAACATAACTAGCTACCTCCTTTGTATGCTCAGATGGTGTCATTTCACTTATCTTAACCACTAAAAAAAAAAACCTCTGTGAGCCTTATTATAGTGTAGCTTATCAGAACATCAAGCCTAGACATTGGCACTCATGTAAACTACGTAGGAATGCCTGAACCTAAGCTCTGATACCCCTAACTGTGACTCCTTAGCCCTATAGGAATTACATGAGTGCCTTTTAAAAGCATAAAAAGAATAGAAATATACCCTAAAAAATAGTCTGTTACATTGCAACACTTTATTGAGGTTGATCGGCTACACTATTTACTACTTGCACATTAGAACATCGATATGCTGAGTACAATACTCAGTGGCAAATTAATACAATTTAAGCATGTCATGCAGTCACATATACATCATACAAGTCATGCATGCATCATGCAATATACTGAGACTGTGTCATAAGAAAAGTAATAATAATAACAGTAATAATGATGATGATGATAATAATAATAATAATAATAATAATAATAATAATAATAGTAATTTATTTATCTATCTCATTAATTTAATTATCAATTTCACACTACAGACTTCATTTTTATAAATTTTTCATTCACTATTTATTGTCACTATTTATTATATTTATTTTATCTTTCAGGCCTAGCTAGAAAGATGACACTTTAAAACATTGAATTATAAGGGAAATCTGGACTATGTAGTGGCTCACATTTTGGACCCCTGACAGCTGCACCCATCTAGTGTAGTGGCCCATAGCCGGACATTGACTGCTTCACCAATAGAGTGCAGTGGTCTATCATAAGACCTCAATAGTTGCACCTACCCTACATAGTGCAGTGGCCCACAATTGGACCTCTACTGTTGCACTAGCATAGTGTAGTGGCTTATCTCAAACATCGGTGATTGCACTCGCCTAGTGTAGTGGTCCCACATTGAAACCACCATGGCTGTACCCACATAGTGTAGTGGCTAACATCATAACCTCCGTGGCTACACCCGCCATCATAATCATCAATGTAATAGCCCTAAGGCACAAAGTCTCTAGCAGCTACTAATCCCTAGTTGATCGGTTAAACTATCTAATTGGTGCCTAACTATTATGCCAACTATTTATTAATTATTTTTATTCATTTACTATTTATTTATTTGATTTATTTCCATATTATTGGCACAATTATAAGTCAAATTCATCTACTCATTTATTTATTAGATAGTTATAAGTTATTTTCTTCACTAGACAATTGTAGGTCATTTACGTAAATGTTACTATTCATTTAGTCATTTTTTTTCTACTATTTATTTTTTCATTTTTCATTATTCTCATGGCCTTATGCCA